>VXAA01003467.1:2201830-2308182 GCA_013399115.1 Anseranas semipalmata
TGGCTTCTTCTTCTGCGTCCCACTGCTTTGCAGCCCTGAAGTCTGTGTTTCCATTGCAGAAAACGGATCTGGGGCCCAGATCAACTCCAAGTTCTGAATGGGTGTTTAGAAATAATGGTCTAGCCTTTTTTTATTATTATTGTTATTGTTGTTATTATTATTATTATAATTATTATTACTATTTAATGTTACTTTTTGCCTCGGGGTCCATTTCTTCCCAATACCCCTGTCCCATATCGCCACCAAGGCAGAAAATTAGCTGTGCACGCAATTGCTGATGTCTCTCCTTGTTTCCTTCTGGCCTTCGTGCAGATGCGGGGAGAAACCGTGCCAGGAGCTTGACTCCAGTCTGTTCCGTACGAGTCTCTCGCATCTTGCAGCTGTCAGCAGAGAGAGGTTCAGACCTTTTAAGAATGACTTACTTTAAACAAAAGCAGAAGAAACAAGACATTGCTAATGCTTAGCAACCTCTTGTCCTAGCCTGCCTTTTTGCTCGAAGTTTTAAGAGTCATGTTAGCTTTAAAAGCGGTTGTTAATCTTACAGATTTTCTTAGCGTACAGTATGGTGAACAACATCCTGAACGTGCCACCAAAACTTAATGACCTGGAATGTGAACATGGCTTTTTCAATAAGGATGGCAAGAAAGAATGGGTTTTATTTGGTTCTGACACTGGTAAAACTTCAGTCCCCTTCACAACCTTTGATTTCAGTGGTTTGAAGATCAGCTTTACTAATCTAGTGCATTGTTTCCATAAGTGTTACGAAATTCATTCTATCTTAAGCGGGGGTATAAGGAAATCCAATTGCTTTCTGGAGAATTCACCCTTTGTATGTGTATAAGACTACGAAATTGCACTAACTGCTATATTAAAAATAAATAAATAAAAGCCCAACGTTTTTACTAAGGATTGAAAAAGGACTGAATCCAGATGTGTAGCATTAGCAGTGCTAGGCAAGAACAGATTGAATTTTTAATCTCTTCTGTCTCTGTATAGCTCAGAGATTTTCTATGTACAACACAAAGCTACAAAAATAAAAGTTTTCCAGAAACTGCGCTTCAAATTTTTGCTGTACTATAGAAGCTCATGAAGGACAACATTAAAGTCCTAATTTGCCTGCCTTATAGACACATTTCATTGTATTAATATTTTCTTAAACTTCCAGTTGCATTGCTTTGGCTTTGGAGTTTGTTATAGGCAGTCCTGTATCCTGAGTTCTGTTCAAGTTTAAACTTATGTAAACTATTGACAGCACATGCAATGCAGTACTTATCTATATTTTGCTGTTTTAGTATGAATATGTACTCTGATGCCAATTTACAAAAATCTGTTGTAAACGCTTATTGTGTAACAGTAACCAATAGTGGCAATTATATGTCATTCTAAAAGCTGCAATACTTATACAATAAATTTTACAATACTTTGGAAAATTTGCCTTCACCTTTTGCTTTGTTACCTAAAAATCAGAGTTTGCCAACACAATGTAATTTAAAAAGCTCTTCCTATTTTCTTTTCAAATATTGGAAAATGAATATTCTTGGGTTTTGATATTTGTATGTTTTGCCCCCTTCCTTGTTAAGTAGCCTTCTGAATTACAGGCCAATGTATGTATTGACACAACGTGTTTTTTTTCCCGTGAAGCTGTAGTTGGTTCCTGGTGTATTTGCATGCTAGATCCGTGTGTGCGTGTGTGCGTGTACAATTATGTTTTCTTTTGAGTAGATCAGGTGTCGCAGCTTTAATTCCAGAAGAAGCATTCCTATTTTGCACCAATATATACAACACTCGCGATCCTGCCTTTCAGACAAGAACATCACTGATGGTCAGAAGGTCTTAACTTGAATAATCGTCAATCAACAAGAACTGTGTAGATTGACTCAAATCCTAAGCACAGATAATTTGTGTGACTTTTTTCTTTCTGAGACTGTGGTCAAATTGCAGTGATCACATTAAAATGATTGAAAACTTAACTGTTTGCAGGGGGTTTTCTTTTTGTATTTCTGAAGGATTTCCTGGAGATTCACCTGCCCTGGGCAGACCTTGGGTTCCCTCTAGAAAACAAGAAGCCTGTAGTAATCCCTGTGCTTTTACAAGAGGCCCCTCCAGCTGATTTGGGTGGCCAAGTGGAGGAAACTCGGCTCTAACGTGGGGAGTTGGAAGCAGGAGGGGCTCCTGCAGACTTCAGCTGGGTGCCTGGCTGCTCTGTGCGGCGGTTGGTAGCAGCAGAGCCCCCAGCTGATGGCCACTTTGCAAAACGTCACTAGTGATGACTGAAAGCAGCGTAATTGCAGGTCAGGAATGAGAACCCCAAATCCTATGTTCTGGCTCTAGTGCCGGGGCTGTGCCATTTACCTCCCAGTTAGGGTTTGTTTTGTGAAAACTCCCATTTTCCTCTGCACACTGCTGCTGGAGAGCCAGCACCAGGTGGCACAGTGCTAGAAAGAGCAGGATTAGGTTGGAATGCTTTAATTTTTCCCCATGGTAAGAAATTTGCTTTTGTTTAAAGCCATGCTGGTGCCTGGCTGCATTGGCAGGGCTCAGGAACTTGCCCTAGACTCTGCTGGGCTGAATACCCAAACGGGTCCAGGTTGGACCTAAATCTCTCCAAAGCCCTGGGTGCAAGAAGCAGCTGTAAGGTAGCAGCCGTGGGGGTACTTGGGTAGGGGACAGCCCCCACCTGCTCTCAGGGCCCCCACAAACAGTGCAGCTTCCAGCCCGGCACGTTCCCATGCCCTGATGGCATCACGGAGAACTTCTGAGGATGCTGTGATACCGGAGCTGTCAGCGCGTTGTACTCAGCGCTGCTCCATGCTGGCAGCATTTGGTGCCTTCCAGTCCATTTACAAAACAGCAGCTGTTCATCAGGAAGCCTTTTTTCCTCTAAGTCCTGTTTTAAATGAGCAGAAACCTGCTCACTCCATTTTAGCAGCTGAGCAACTTACATGAGTGTTTGAAGCTAAAATTTTTAATATGTTTGCTATCAAGATGATGCTTTAGCCCAAAGCTGGGCTCTCAAGGTTTGGATTCCTTTTTCCTCCTGGGAAGGCTGTCCTGGCCGCTGAAACCAGCGCTGTGAGGAGGCCAGTGGTGGAACCAGTTACTGGTGGCTCTGTGCTAGCGGAGAGCCTTTAGGAAGCAAGATGTGCATTTCCACGTGTGTGCATGGACCAAAACACACAGCTCGCCACCTCGCATATGGTTGAGCAAGTAATGAGGCCGCGATTTTAGCTTCGTTGCAATTGTCATCACCTCCGTTCCTACCTAGAGCCTGCTTGCAAGCACTGTCACGAGCAGCTCTAAATGCAGCGGGATCTCTACGGGGCCATAAAGTGCTCACGGAAACTCAGGCCCTAATCCTAAACCCACACGGATATCTCATTTCATGCACTGTGAATAACACAGATAAAAATTCAAGCGGCTTGCTCAGAGCGTAACACCATGGACGTGAGCCCTGAGGGACCAAAAAGCAAGGCCAGAAGCATGGCAGGAAAGAGCCCGTGTGCTTAAACATCACAGCGCTCGGGTCAGCAAATGTGATGCTGTGGGCTCGCCGCTGGCGGTCCTGGCAGGCAGCAGAGCAGGGCTTTGCAGGGCTTTTCCTGGCACATCCCAGCCGCTTGCTGTCCTCTCCTTTCACACCAAAATGCCCACTTTCTGCGAGAGGGGCAGTGCCCCCCTCCCAGAGCCAGGCTCACAAGTACCAAAGCAAGGAGCGCCAACGGGCTGGGCTGCGGGGAAAGGCAGGGTTTGGGTTTCAATCACTGTTTCGAAATGACAGTTTTTTCATTTTTGGATTCACAGCTGAAGCCAACGTCTTCCCACAGAAAATGAGAACTCAAATGAAACCACATTTTCCAAAGGGGAGTTTTTCTTAAATGAAAAAAAGAAAAAAAAAACAACAAAAAACAAATCCAACCAGCACAGTGCGTGGGAATGGGCAGAGAAATATTGTTACTAAGCTACCTTTCTGCAGCTAATAGGGTGATCTGGGGACACTGCAGCATGGCTGATTGGCAAAAGATTATTTTTAACTTTTTTTTTTTTTTTGGTAGCTCAGCAGAAGAAACAATTTTGTGACTTTTGGAAACCACAAGTGGCAAAGGCTTTGATTTTAAACAGATTTCTGTGCTGCAAATTTAATAGGACTTCAGAAATCAGATTTGGCTTTACCCTGTGCTTCCAACACCGAAGCCCTTTTTGCAGCGTTTCTGGCTCTCCCCAGCTCTGCTTGCTGGAAGGTGCAAATTCCAACTTCAAAGCATCCAAACTTCACAACAGCTTTTTTTTTCCCCTTTTTTTTTCATCTCTGTATTTTATCCGCCTGTCCTCACCCAAACCTTGCCCCCTGCTTGGCGGTGCCTCCTCTCCGTGAGCACCTTCCCCGGGCGCTGCGCTCGCCCTCGCTCCCTCTGCTCTGCGGGACGAGCCCTTCCCCAGAGGGCGTTGGCCAAGCCCACCGATGCCCCACAGAGGACATAGAGGCCCGCAGAGCGTTCCCCAGCACCCTCGCGTGCCTGTGCGAAGGCAATCTGCTCTTGGTTGCCCTCTCAGGTGCTAAACACCAGGCACCAGCGGCTGCTTCGGCTCCTGGGGCTCATGGCAACAGGCTGGGGTGTTGAAGGACTCGCTGCCACCCTGCTCTGTGCCTCCCTTGCCCCCGGCCGCGTCTCCAAACAAACTTCTGTTGGCGTTGTGGCATTGCTTAAGCTGTTTGGAGAAAGATGGTGGCTGTCTCCCGGCCCTGTGAGTTTGGGGCTATGATGTGTTTACACACTGTTTCCGCATGCTTTTGATGTGCAGGCAGCCCCACAGAAGGGGGAGCGGAGCCTGCAGGTGGGAGCTGCTGGCTCTGAAGTCCCGGCACCACTGAGGAAGGAGAAGCCTTGACCAGGGAGAGAAGATCCCAAGTAAAGGGTCTGGAAGCACAAATTCTCCCTCATGACGAATGTGGCAGCAATGCATTACACTGAGATTTATTAAAAAAGCAGTGTGCTCTTATAGAAATCCTTACAGTTGGCTATCCTGACTGTAATGGGAATTTACACAAAACACTTACTGCTATCCTGTTGTTTTTTTTTTTCTTTAAAAGAGAGACTAGCAATTCCTGTTGCTTTGCTATAAAGCGAGGCTGTATAACAGTGTTGCTAGTAACAGACTGGGCTGGAGAGAAGCAGAAATAATTCCTGCCTTATGTAGCTAGATGTAATTGGGCTGGAAGAGCACTGCTCGAGATCCACTTTGGTTACGGGCTGAGGGGGCAAAACTGCAGCACCCCGCCTCTGCCCCTGCTCGGGAGCCCTGCGGGCAGGCTGGGCCCAGCAGCACAGCTGGTCCTGCACAGGTGAGCACAATCCCACCCTGGCCCAGGAAGCCAATTTAAGCTGCCCAGGTGATGAGAAGGCAAGTTGGATCCTCTGAAACAGCATGTTGTTCTGTGCTGGTTCTTTCTGAGGTGTGCTTGAGATTTGTGGTGTTTTTAGGGCAGCCGGGGCTGGTGGCCGCTCCACTCTGCAGTGTTCCCCCTGCTTCAGTGTGTGGGGAGCCCCTGGTCAGGTAAGATTAAAAGTGCCCGTGTGAAATTTGGAGCTCTGACTGAGCTGATGGCTCTGGACCAGGCAGAGGAGCAGTAATGCAAAATGTGTGATGCGGTGTGCTTGGAGTGGGTTTTGAAATGCGGAGATGTGGGAGAGCATCAACTGCCGGTCAGGATCCATTAGTTGTCAGCTCCTGGTGGGTGTTCGTTCTCCTCCTCGTGCAGTCCTGGCTCAAATGTGAATGGGTGCCTTGTGATTGTTAGCAGCAGCAATAAATCACAATCATGGTGGCTAGTGGTGAATTCTGGATGCCAGTCAAAAAGCAGCTCCTTGGAGCATTTATCTCCTGCAACAGGGAACCTGGACATTGAGTAATTAGATCAGCGTGGGTCTGTGAAGTTGCATTTGATTAAGAGAGTAACCAAAGTATGCAGCCATCACCTTGACACTGGGCGCATCGCTAACGAGCGGCCTGGCTTAATGCAAGAGCCTGGAGACTCGGTGACGAGGCAGCCCCACTGCACTGCCTGCCAAGCCCCTTCCTGCTGAGGCCTCGTTGTTGTCAAGGCATANATGTGTTGAGTTAAAGATCTCGGTACAATAATTACAGCATTTTAGTATATGGGCCCCCTAAGATGGGTAAGAATTAGACATCCAAGCCCTTTAGGAGCTCTGGAATAGTCATGCAAGATCAACATCTTCAGGGCGTTTTGTGTTGTTTTAGGGGAAGACTGTGGGGTTTGGGGTAGAGAGCAGAGCAGGTGTGAATGAGAGGAGAGCCGGGTTGGGTTTTACCTCGGGGTGAGCACGCACCGGTGGCTTTCTTGCAGAGAATTACAAGCCATAAGCACACGTTCACTCCAGACAACTTATTAATGCACTTGTCCATCACAGAGCACACACAGATTCCTCCTTGAACATCAAACTAAGGCTCTGCAATATTCATATGAGAATCAGGTTAAAAAACAAATCATGTATGACCATGATGGGCTCCACTGCTTTCTTTTTCATCCCTATTTTTGCCTCTTGAGAGCTGCTGTTTCCCTCTGCTCAGCTGTGCAGCTCAGTTGATTTTTCCCTTCCGAGGAGGAAGGTTTGATGTTCCCTGGCTGCAGTGCCCGGGCAGCTCTCCCATGGGCAGGGTGGGGTGGGAGCTAAATATAACCTGGGGAGGGAAAACAGGGGTGTGGGGCAGGAGCGAGAGATCTGTTTATTTTCCTTCTGATCTCTGAGCCCTGTTATGTTTCATTGCTCTGCAAGCAGGAGGTCTGGAAAGCTTCCTTTTCCTCCTGCACCGGTGCAGGTCAGCTTGTAGTGTAGTTTCTGCATTTGAAGAAAAAATTACTAAATATGACTACATTTCCAGTAATGTTGGAAGAGTAGCATGAAACTGCACCTCTGTTTACCTTTTCCAGGATAGATTTTACTGTAAATGCTCAAATAAACTATTTGCATAAACAACTTCTGCAAATTTGCACGGTGCCTGGATGTGCTTGCACCTTGCTGCTGAGAATTTACATCAGTTGAGTAACCTACAATGGAGGAGCAACTTTTATTGCAGAAAAACCTACTGAAGGCCATACAGGCAGGTGCTTTTTTTGCAACAGAGCTTGAGGAAGGAGAGGCAGGTCCAGTGTATTTGCTCTGCATGTACCTACAAGGATGTGATCCTCATTGCCTATAGCCTGGCAATACTTCAAAGAAAACCATTCCATTCCAGGGAGCGTGGTGTTTGAGTAGCTGTACCAGAGAACAAAGGTGCTGCATTGGGAACATAAATGAGACTCCTTGGGCTGTAGAAAAGGCATGATATAAAGTGAAGCTTTAAGGAAGTGTACTAACTTCTTCAATCTGTTTCAAGTTTGCTCAGCTCTCCTGATTTGTCAGAAGATGCTCTGTTCTTCAGGGAGTTTTCTGCCCTGAAATGAAGTCTTAGTGTCATGAGCAAATGTGACTAGTTGTGATTAATTGCTGTAACCAAATGTGGGTTTGGAAAATGGACTTTGCCTTTTCTCTTGAAGTCTTGGTTTATGGGAAAATGAATTGGTTTCAGTTTCCTGTTCTGGTTTCCAGTGCTGCATGCATTGGTAAAAGCACACAGCCAGGAGTTGCTGCTTCTGTGTGTGTGCTGACCACGCATGGGGCTTCCTTTGTTCTTCAGCTCCTGGATTGATTTACAGGACTTGAGCAAACAGCACAGATGTCATCTGGCACAGGTACAAGTTGCTTTTAAAGAAATTCTGCACCAGTCCTACACAAGAAAAAAACAAAAATGCCAAACTCTGGCGTACTGCATCGCATTGACCTCCATCACCATGCGCTGTCTGTGTGCTGTCCTCTCTGACTATGGGTTCTCATCAACCCAGGGCATGCAGTGGGAATGTTTGAGTGAGCTAGTTCTGGAAGCTCACCCTGACCTTGGCTGATCCTAGCAAATGTGGAGAAATAGCTTAAAATCTGTTACTTTTTGAATTGGACAACAACAAAAACGTTCTTTCATTCCAGTTTCTATCATGAGCCTTAGATCCATGTGAGCTGGCAAGTGCCTGTGATGTGCAGGGGGCTAAGGTCGAGTGTTCCTGCACTTTTGGGGTGAGGGTTGCAGCTTCTTTCTTTTCCCAGTCTGGGTACTTCAGAGCTGCGTGAGCTTCTCCATTAGATCTTGTCTCTCAAGGAGCAAGGTTCAGCTGCAGCAACATCCCAGTTCCCCAGCTCTGTCCTTCGATGCAGCTCGGTGTCCTAGTGGCAAACCGATGGCAGCCCACCCAGCCAATCGATGTGACCCCACTCTGTGCTTCCTGGAGAAGCTTGTTCATTCTCCAGACTTGGCTGAGATGCAGGGTGGTAGTGTAGGACTTGAGTGGAAACAAAATTGCATTTTAATTGTAAACATTTGTCCAGAAATTAATGTTTCTGAACTAATGTTTCTCTCCAACCACTGCATTCAGAAACAAATGACTCTTGCTAATTGATTTTCCCCATATAACGGGAGATGTACTTGTAGAAAATCATCCAAGCGTAATTGAAAATCCCCCTCTTTCAGCAGGTATCCACATCATCATTCATCTGATGTATTTGCTTGTCCTCTGGCAGTTATCACCTAGGAGTTGCATGGCTGTCTGTGGAGGAGAGTTAATTATTCCTAATTCTTGTTTGTTGAGCTGAATTTTGTGTCAAAAATCAATATATACATGGAAGCCTGCTTAAGTTTGCTTTTATAGTCCTGAATAACTGTACCCACAAGGGAAATGTTGTTGATGGCTTCTTCCTTTGGTTGGAAAGGTGTATTTGGTGTTTTTACACCTCTGAGATCAGCAATGGCACCATTTGTCCCAGTATGTAAAACAGTTTTGAGCAACATCCAAAGGCCTTTAGCAGCTGATTGCTGGCTCCTCCTGCAGTGACCAAGCTCAGTTCCAAAGCCCTTGTCTCTGCTGTGCCAAGCCAACTGTCTTGATACCCTAGAAGCATGGACATGGGAACTTGTCTCAGTGAGCTGTAAAACGGAAACAGACCTGTTGCATTTTGCAGATGATAGATGCTGAGGGCAGGGCAGGCAAGCTGAAAGCCTGCTCAGGAAGAATGGATGATTTGGTTGTGTTCAGTGGCTGCTCAAGGACCAAATTCTACCTTCAGGTACCCATGTGAGACTTGTACGTGGTATGAGGTTACAGGATTTGTCTTGCACTGGGAGTGACCACATGAACAGAGTTTTGGGCTCCTTTGAAGGCTGGGGATTACAGGCAGCAGCTTCCCAGCCATGGATTGACCTCTGACATCTGGGCCTTGGGAATGCTGAACCCTGGCGGTGTGGAGGGATGTGAGACCATGACCCAGGGCAGCTCCAGGAGAGTGAATAGCTGGCTGGAGCAGCAGGGAGGGCTTGCAAACCTGTCCGTTGTGCTGCCAGCTCTCCAGTGTCCCAGGCCATACATGGGATGGGTATAAGTGTATGGCAACAGCTCATGGTGCCTCTGATGGCATGAGTCCACTTTGCTTCACATGGCTTGCTTGCTGCATGCCTTCAGTGGCAGCCCGCGGCTGGCCATAAGAGTTGTGTAGTATTTTACAGTGGCTTCCCCGTACTGCTTTGACCTCTCCTGTCAGCCTGAGCAGATTAACGTAATCAAGGTTTATTCAAAAGAAATTTTGCATCAGAGCTTCTCTCGAAGATCAGATAATCTGCTTTTATTTTGATGTTGTTTTTTTTTTTTTTAAATAAAGCTGCATAACAAAAGATTTCCTCATTCCAGCGATACTGACTGTAATGTGCTTGCAATAATTAATGCCACTACTAATGGAGGATTAGAGTTTTGCCTTAATTATATCATTAAGATACATTTCATGCATTTAATTGTTTTTGTAAAATGACAGCTAAGCTCTCCTGCCTCATATTTCCTATTTCCTGATTCAATTACTTCGCTTGCAAGGGCAACCTGCTAGTAATGCTGTTTCACAGCTTTTGCTTTCCAGGGGAAATCAAGTGGGTTTTGGTTAGATATGCCAATACATTTCAGGTTAGAAAAGCTTTCCTGTGCTGTTTGCCAATGTTGGTGGTGAACAGATGCACTGAACTCTCTTCTTCTCCTTGCTGGCCTGTATTTCATGGAAAACAAGGGGGAGGGAGGGTATCAAGACAGGCCTGGGAAGAACAAGAAGGTTCAAAATCAACTCCATACATGGCCTGCTGCACCAGTGGGAGGTTAAGCTTAGTTAAAACATGCCATGTCTGGCCCAAAGGCAGGGGTCCCGGGATCAGGGACTGGGAGACTGACCTGTTGGACAGGGAATCACTAGCAGAAGTTCCCAGGTCTCAGCTACATGAAATCCAGCTGGTGGAGAGGAGCTGGCAGCACTGAACAAGTGGCATCCCCTGCTGTGAGGAATAGAGTTCAGCTGTGAGAAGAAAGGTTAGAGCTTTCTTCTGTTTGTCCCCAGCTTTGAAGCTGGTGTAAATGGCACAAGATGGGGTGACCACACCAGGTGGAGCTGGAGCTCTGGGCCTTCGCATGGGGCAGCAACAGCCACGAGGCTCAGGACTTCCCTCCTGGACATGTGCAAAGCTTTTTGCTTTCTCTCTGAACTGAAGTCAGCCTGTGTCTCTGCAAGGCCAGAGCTACTTGCCCACAACAAGGCCAGTCCTCTGATGAGGCATCTAGAAGGCATATGAACCAGTGTGGTCCGCTGTGGTCCAAAATAGGGCCTAGCACCCTTGGCAGTGGTGATGTACATGCATTTGTTTTGGATGAGTAAATGCAGTTTTCACCGGACAGGAATTTGTAATTATGTTTGCAATTCCCAGCTGCTCAGATGGATGGGAGTGGTGCGCACACTCTACTCTTTGTGCCTTGTTTGACCGCCACTCCCTCCCAAATCTGTAATCGTTGTATGACTGCACAAAGGCAAAATTCAGGACAAGTGGTTAGGAAACAGGGGAATCTGACTGCAATAATTGCAATAGAAAATATTGTTAAGTTTCCTCAAGGGGGAGATAGCTTTTTGCTTGTCTTGAGCATTGCCACTGGATTTTGGACCATCTGAGAACAGTCAAAACTCCTCATAAGGCGATCTGCATTGCCACTCCTGTTTGCATTACAAAGCCAGATGCCAACCAAGTGTTGTATGTGCTATTTGATTTAAAAAAGGTAATGCAAGTGGATTTGTGCAGATGACAGAGGGGGAACTTCCATGCTGTGCAACAGACACAGCAACTGGTAAATACTTTGAAAAGCTTTCCAAGTCGTTACTGCAACATTGATCATGGGAAGCATTTGGGAGTAGACTTTTGTTCTCAAGACTATAACCACGCTGCTGACTTGCCAAGTCCTTGACCTCAATTAGTTGCATTCGTTATTTAGAGCCCAGTGGGGATGAAATCAATTGCCTCTTTCTTTCTGTCCTTTCTTGCTTCCTTTATGGTAGAGCTGAAACTTGACTAAGGCAAGAGTCCTATTCAGTACTTGACAGGTTTTGCCCTAAAAATGTCCTGGGGGATCTAGCAAAGGAACCCTTTGGGCTCTGTAGAGCCACAGTCAACTGTGAGGAGTCCTGCGTTAGCAACGTCCTGCTGGATAGGCTGCACATCTGCTTTCTTCCTGGCCTGCTAGAAGCCTTCAGCAAGCAGCTTCACGGGCCTCTGCCTCATCTGTTTGGAAAGTGACACAAGATGTTCATGCACTATGTCCTAGCTGCGCAGAGCTCATCACGGATAATGATAATTCAGGTACTGTCTATAAGACGTGTTGTCAACCCTGAATGGTCTCAGGCCTCTAGAGCACTAGTATACCATGACCTGTATCTGCTGGAACAGGATCTATGCCGTATTTTTTAAGCTCTGGAAGTCAGTAACCTCTATGTTGGCTTTTAGATAAAATAATTCCCTCAGTTTCTACATCAAAAGAGACCTCAGAGTGCTTTTGGTGTTGTCAAACTTCTTGAAAAGACAGCAGAAGAGGATATCAATCCATGTTATAAAAACTGCTGAGAAAGTCTTGAATTTGACCAAAAAATGCTCAATGACCATACAGTAGGTACTGTTCTAAGATTTTTATTTTTTTATTTTTTGTTACATCATGGTTTTAGACAATATTTAAAGGAACTTGGTGGGTTTGGTTATTGATACTTTCGATCAGCCAGTGATGAGTTCCTTCCAAGACCAGTTCTGTGTGGGTGAGATCACTGACTACTCTTCAGTTTTCTTATTGAAAATTCGGTGATAGCTGTTAGTAATCTTTAACCTTTATGGCCAGGGAGCTGGGGGGCTGGGTCTGAACTGCCTGTGCTGTGGCAGGGAAAGAAGGCAGCAGGTGAAAGGAGACTGAAGAAAACACCGAGCCCTTCCTTTTCACCCTCTATAAAATAGGGCTAAATCTGAGACAGCATGTATTTTTGGCTCTATATAGAGAGGAGGCACTACAAAAATACTGATTTATATCAGAAAAAGAATCCATAATTAACTAGAATTTCCTTCTGTCATCAGAGAAGTTACACTTGCCTTCAGCTCCTTCCCACTGACACTCAGGTAAATGGCACTCTGAGAAATTAGAGACACCAGATACCAGAATGATCTGAATAAGAGATGTGAGGAGCACTGGTTTCTACTACATAAAATACCATCTCTCATCTTTCTATTAAGAAGCTGAGTTTCTAGTTCAGTTTTGCTTACAGGCTCTGTCTGAAGTGTTTTATCATTAAATACCTTTCTCCCCAGCCACCTTCTTGTTGTGATTATTAGTAACAAATTTTTAGTTTGTTTTTATTTCAGGTTATCTGACAAATTTTGGAACAAAACAGAACAGCATTAATTGTTCTCAGAATAAACCATTATAACATATCAATGTGGCCATAACAACAGTGGTTGTATTTCCATGTATTAAAATACTCAGACCAGAAATGACAACATTATAAATGAAAATAATGGTAATCACTCTCTGCAAAGTTTTTTTTGCTGCTACACTCAATATCTTCTTTGAGCCCTTCCGTGAACAGAAGTCACCATAAGTAAAAATAACTAAAAATTCATTTTCCTAGAGATTGTTGCATTGCATCTGTTGTGTGGGAAACGACAACTCTGACTTCTTGTTTTGTTTGGGATTTCAGAGTGGTTTGTGGATGGGAAATTTCAAACCAATACCATCAGGAGAAATCAACTGCTTTTATTTAGCTAAATTTGAAATGTCACATGATATTATGAGTGTTTTTAATGCAGTGTGTGTATACATATGTATATACACCTTGAGATCAATATTAATATAGAAACAAGACATTTACTGTATCAAAATGAGAAGAAAACATCAACATAGTTCTTCACACTTTCCTACTGAAAAATGCCAAATCCTGTATGTTGTCAAACTGTGGGCAACATATTGAGTTGGGTATAGCTGAGTCGAGCACAGTCTGAGCCGAAGGGAGAGGTATTCCTTGCTGGGACCAGGAGCCTCAATGCTGCTCACACCTGCCTCTGCTCAGGGCATGGAAGGGGTTTCAGGAGGCCTCTTGCATGGTTCCAGCACGTTTCACTGACCCCAGACAGTTGGTTCCCCCAGGAAATGCTCCAGAGGATTCAGTGTCTGCCCTGGCACTGAGCTTGCTTGCACAAATACAACAGATTAGAAGTGCAGCATCCTGGGGTCTCTCGCTTCATGCGAACCTTTGTAGTTTCTCTCTAGGGGAGGTTTGACTCTGACTGCTAGAATGCCTTCACTGTCCTTCCCTGGAAAGTAATATACCATTGTAGGGAAAGGATGTTTGCAGATTGAATTTTGTACTTACTCCTCCCCTTTTTATTGCTCATTTACTGTGACACCACCCTCCCACACTGCTGCAGAGCCAGCGGGTGAGATGCCTTCCCCAGCTCCTCCCTTCCAGCAGGAGCAGGCACCTCCCAGGGAGGAGACAGCCCCATCCCCACTGGTGCCACTGGCAAGTGGCTCTGGAGAGCGTCATCAGTGGATGTAAGAACCAAGTGCGTGTTTTGGGTGTTTCTGACCTGGGTTTGGGGCTGGAGGGGGCAGGCAGGAGCTTGAGGTGGAGCTGCCCAGAGCTGCTCTCGGGGTGCAGTCCAGACACCAGCTCTGTGCAGCTGCTTCATGCTTTCGCCTTCTCCTTAGATCCTTGTTTTACCTTAATCTATTGAAATGGCTCCCTTATGAACTAGTTCCTGATGTCCTTATTAACCAAGGATTAATTAATTATTAATTAAGCAGCCTGGGCTACTTATTAATTCAACTTGTTCATTAAGTATAGGACACTAATGAGGCAGCTTGTTAATTGAGGTGTTGGGGGAAGGTGAGGATGGGGAGGCAGCGGCAGAGCGGGGAACGTGGCTCCTCGCAGGGCCGCGGGTTCATGGGAGCGTCCTGAGCCGGGTGGCACAAGCACAGCTTGTGAGCAGCTTTGTTCCCGTGTATTCCTGCTGCCACCCCAGAGCAACCCGTCCAGAAGAGCCCCAGGACCTGCAGGCTGGTATCTCAGTGCTTCACGTGGGGCTGAGCCGTACTGGAATGGGGACAGCACCAACAGAAAGAGCAGAAATATGGAGTCACGTTCATCCCAATTAAGTTCTTGAAGATGCACACTATTACGCAGATGCTGAAAAATCAGTGCCACGTTTCCAATGCCAGCTACCAAAACCCAGCCACGCTTGCCGTCCTCAGCAGTGCTCACCAGGTTTCAGAGACTGTGACTCCTGAAGCAGAAATCCTCTGGCTAGGTTTTCGGTGGGGTTCTTGGCCCCTTCAAAATAGCAGGATGGCAGGAAGGTCCCAGGTTAACGACCAGTGAGGTGGCCATTTCAGCTGCACCTCTCTGACTTTCTATACTGGTGCAGCTCCCCAGGTACAGGAGACTTGGGGTATGTGAGGGGAATGTACTGCCTGTTAAGAAAGGCTTTAAAAGAGCAATAAGGACTCCTTAAATGTTAAAGCTTTGTGAGATAACCTCATGCAAACATCTTACTGCATGTTGGTATCTGGTAGTCAGGAATGATGTGGTAATTTCAGGATGTTTTTTCTGAAAAGCTTGTTGATGGGCCACTTTTTGTTGTCAAAAAGACTCCAATGTCACTGGGTTTGTTCCACTGCTAATGCCATTCCCCAGGCTAGTTGAAAATAAAACCATTTCTAATCATTTCTGAAAGTTTCTGAAAGGAGCTGGGGGAGGAGGGGAGAGATAATGAGGAAAACACACAGCTTTAGAAACAGAAGTGCACTCCCTGAAGTCAACAGCCTAAAAAAATTTTTTTTTGAATATTCATTTCTACTGAGATTTTCCATCGCTATAATTAATTTGTCACAAATACACTGACAAAGCACTTCTGTGCTGTGATGAAGGCTAGAGGCAGAGGTGTACTTAGTCTCTTTTGAAGAAAAATAACTAGCTATCAAATAACTTTAAACTCTTAAAGCTTTACCAGCCTGATCTCACTGCTTTCATCAAAGAATGCTACTTGCCCTTGAAGACAGCTAAAGCTATTGAAAAATTGTTATATGGATTTATTTTTGGTTGATTCAATCCCCTTCTGTTGTATTGGTCTATTATCCGCAGCAATGCTTGGATTGCAAAACCAGCGGAGGATGGCTGTAGCCTTCTTCCCTGCCACCGTCTCACCCCAGCTCTGCCACCATCCCCACTGAGCGTGTCTCCAGCCGCCCAAGCGAGCGCCTCGCCGCTGGTGGGACCGGGGGGTAACCCATGCCTTGGGTGCTGTGCACGGGCACTGTGACAGACTCAGGACTTTTGTTTTCTTCCAATGGGGAGGGAAGAGAGGGAAATCTTTAAAACACCCAGGGCTCAGTTCTGGTGGCTTTCCCCTTCCTTTTCAGTAACATTGGGGTCCCTGGGACTCTTAGCTGAAGTAAAAGATTTCTGACAGCAGCCAAATAGCAAATCGATGCTGAATGTCTCAAATGACTGACATGTAGCGACATCTGCCTCGTTAGATCAGATCACTGTTCCCTGCCAGGCAGACTCGGTCGGTTTGGGGAATTAGTCTTCAAGGTTTCCTCCTTTGTCTTTCTACCTCTGAAGCGGTTACTGCATGAGTAATGGACAGACATCCTCGCAGGCCCCAGTGACTGACTCAGGTCGGTGGGACTATTTTTTTGATGGGAGAAGGATGAGACCTGACTCTGTAGCCATTACTCACACCAAGTAGTACTAGTTCAGTAAGTCTATTCATGTAAATAAGTCTTCGTTGACATGAGTAATGGTGGCAGATTCTGGCCCTGAGTTATTACACGAAACTATCTCAGGCTCAGGAGAAAGCTGCATGATTCAGATCTAGCCTTAAAAATAAAAGTTTTAAATCCCAAGTTATAATGTGCCATTTGGCTCCTGCTAAAGTTGGTCTAAAAAGGCTGTGCTGAATAATAAAAAAGATCAAGCTTTTGATGTTGAGTTGCATGTTCAAGCATAAAATCCAGCCTTGATGAAGCTTAGCCTGGCTTATTTCACTCAGGCAAAGACACTAAACAAGAACCTTACGCTATTTCTCATTTGGAGGAAATGTCTGTGCATTTAAAAAAAAAAATACTTGACAGATAAGTAATTAGGAAACATCTGGCCAAACTGAAGGCAACAGAAGTGATTCCAATCAAAGGTGGTTCATTGAAAGCTTTTCATCTTGACTCCAACAGAAACGGTAAACTTAGTGCTTAAAAAAAAATTCCAGCTTTCTGATGAAGTGTTAAAAAGGCAGACAGTGAAAAGTGCATATACAGACACCCAGCACAAGAGGCTAAATGGAGGAGAAAAAACACTAGGCTGTGCATATGTGGAGGTGTGTGCCAAGGGCCCAGAGGTAGGGTCAGTGCTTTGACACTGCTGCAGCATTTCTGATCGACTCCCCAGCACCTTGGTTCCATGAGCGATGCATTATTGCGAAGGGTATGGCCGCGGCTGCATTGCCCCAGCACCGAGCAGTGCGTCCTGCCTATGGCACCTACAGGGCAGCAGGGGGAGGCTGTTGCTGGTGTCAGGCTGGTTTGCAGGAGCTGGCCACAAGGTTGCTGCAGTCCTGGCAGCTGTTGCATCATTTATCCTTCTCAAAAGCTTTGTCAGAGCTATGCACAGAGTAATGGCATATTCTTACTGGGGATTTGGGGTGAGTGATGCTCCCTTTCAGTATGCTCTGTTTTGCTTGGCATGATGATTTGAAGATCTTTCCACTGCATTTAGTGAACACCAGTGGTTTGGAGGCTCTGTTAAAAGAAATACCTGAATCATTTGGCTGCTTCCCTCCGCTAATTGTGCTGGAAGGACTTTGATGCACTCCTGAAGAGACGATGTTTTCTCATGATATTTTGGCTGCTGCAGCTCCTGTTAGAAATGGTCCTCCATGCTTTTTTAAATTTCAAGCAAGCTTCATTTTGAGTTTTTGGGCAAAGTTTTAGATTTATTTTTCTTTCACCCTGGCAGGTCTCTGCATGTCTAACCTCCGTGGTGCCTCAGCAGAGGCGTTCAGGACAGCCACCTCCACGCTTTGCAGGCGCTCGGAGTGAAAAGGATGGGAGGAAGGAGAGAATCAGTGCTCCGACAGCAGCCATTTTAAGCCGCTTCTTGCACAGCTGGAAATCATTGCGATAGCATCAGCTGCCAAGGAGAGTTATGAGATTTGGCAGAATTCAGAGGGAAGGAGGTAGCAGCTAAATCACTTGTGAATAGTAAGCGCTTCAAAGGCAGAGCATGGGGCCCCGGCTGGCGGGTGGGTGCCGTGCTGGGACGGATCCGGACCCAGCGAGGGTGCTGGGGGTGGCACGAGGCTCTGCACAGGGTGAACGGCACCCACAGGGCCTGAACTGCTCTTCGTGGCCCCACCGGTGTGTCCCCAGCCACAGACAGCTGGGACACCTTACAGCTGGGGCTGATACATTATTCAGTAAGGAAATATGTGCTCTGCAACCCCACCACAAAAAAAACTCCATAATGCAAGAATAGGAAGCATACAATATATTCCTCTCCAAATTAATTGCTATTATTTTGATTAAAACACATTATCATATAAATATTTGATTAAGAATGTGATTAAATCTTTCTTGCTTATGAACTGTGACAACTTTAAAGTCTAACCTTTTATAGCTTGGCACCACATCATTATTTTGCTCATTAGCTACGTTTAATAATTCGATCTCATAATATGCTTTGCCATTTGGAACCTGCCTTTGTGTGCCAAGTTCAAATCGATGCTGTTACTTATTTGTGCCACTGCAGATAATTAAACAAAAATTAAAAGCAATTTAACCTTGCAGTCTGGCTGCTGGTGGATTGGAATTCGAGAAAGGGAGTGCATGACAGAGCATAAGTCAGTGGAGTTTGTTCTGCTGATGGGATCTGCACAGGAAAGGGGGTCTGAGGTGTCTCCTGGGGCACAGCAACTACAGGCAGGTGTAGAGGAGCCCAGCTGAGAGCTTACCTCCAAGGAGAGACATTTCCTGTTCCCCCAGGAACAGAGGTACCTGGGGATAAGGGTGCTGCCCGCCCATCCTGAGTCCTTCTGGGGGCTCCAGGCAGTGGGAACAAGGCTGTGACTTTTGGGTAGGCCTGTGTGCTGCAGGCAACCCGTGTCCCTCAGTAGGATCAGGCCCTCACAGGCTGGCTGGATGCAGAATGATGCCTCTGTCTCTCCCAGCTTAATCCAAACAGGCAGATCCCACTTTCCTAATTTAAACTGCACACAAAAGCTTGCCTTACATGGTCATGGATGCTATTTTTAGGTTTGCCAATTAATCCAGCTCCATTTGAGCTGGATTAGAAATCACATACCCCCTTAATTATAGGTGTATAAACTCCAGACTGGCAGCTGTTTTGACATTCTCAGCTGGGAAATTTGCCCTAAACAGCCACCCCCTCCCCAAGCGGCTGCGGGAGCGCGGGCTTGGGGCTGCCTGCCTTCGTGCCCATCTGCTGCGATGGCACCGTGCCTGCTCTCGGCGCGCTTGGACGCCTGCCCTGGGACACAGGTGCCAGGCAGCGATGAGCTGAGATGGGCAGCCTCCCTCTCCCTTTTTTTTTTTTTTCCATTTCTTTTCCCTGCAGGAAGATCTCCTCTGTGTCCCCCAGGCCTTTTCTTCCCGCTGCAGACATCTGCCAAAACACAAGCGGCCCTGGCTGACACTTTTGTGGCGGGGTCTGCATCAGGGGGCGTGGGAAGCGCCTGCCCCACGTGTCGGGCAGCGGGGCTGGCTCCTGGCACTGCAGGGCACCGAGCAGAGCTGGTGGCTGGGCAAAGCCCTCACCGTCCCCATTCATGGGGACTCAGAGCGTGGGCTGTCACTGCTGCTTTGGGCATCGTCATGTGCGCTGTTCCGGCCATAGCAGCTCTCCTCATTTGCCCGGCCATGCCAGAGTGCCTGGGGCTGCCCGCGGCACCTTTCTGCGTGCCCATGGATAACACAGGTGGTCATGCTGTGCTGTGAGGATGCCACGCACTCCCCAGCAGCACGGAGCGGGCAGAGGCATGCAGGCAGCACTGGGAGCGCGGCTGGCAGCGGGGAGCCCCGCAGTTGCTGCTCCGGGTTCACAAGCAGCAGGATGCTGCCCCTAGCCCAGGGATGGATCCTCTCTGGGAAAAGGGAAGAGTGAGAGAGGAAGAGATTTTTTTATTATTATTTTAACGTGAGTGGGGGAGATCTCAAAAATGGATGTCCATAGCATTGCCCATTTCTAAAACTCCCAGTGCAGCTGAATGGTGAGTTTATGGTTGAGAGCATGTTGTGAGCAAAAGCAAAGAGGAGGAAAGAAAATTTTGGGGAAAAGTAAAATACACTTCCATTTCCCAGCCTCATGCAGGAGGGAACAAAACTTCAACAGGGCGGGAGAAATCTGGATGGCCCCTACTCAGCATCACATCCCGCTCCCCAGGCATGCATGTGCTGAGGTTTGCAGCAGCTCCCGGGACCACGGTAGAGCCCAGCCCTGGTGCAGACCTGGGACAGGGCCGAATCCAGCCCAGCCAAAGTCAGGGGCTGTTCTTGGCCACAGAAGACCCTGTGGCACCTATGTCCCCTGGGGCTGGCACTGGTGCCTTGCAGCTCCCCTGAGAGCTGGGGCAGAGGCTGGGCCAGCTGATAACATTGGGTTGTTTTCTGGGCTTCTGCTTAGTTGTTGGGCAGCCTTCATACCCTGTGTTAATCAGTCCCTTGGGTCACCCTGAGGAGACATGCCCTGACACAGCTGCTGGAGCATCACTGCTAATTGTGGCTCCAGCGGGACCGCAACAGCTGCGGAGGATATTTGTGAATGAGCCATACCTGAACAGTGAGTTAATTCACCCACCAGCGCTGGGTACAGCAGTAGCTCATTGAGCAGCTCCTGAATCCCCAGCAGGAAGCTTTCCATCTCCTCATCGTTTAAATCCTGGCGGTCTCCTCTTCTCTTCTCTTTTTTTTTTTTTCTTTCCTGATAACTGGAGTTTTGACAATAGCTGGCATAAATGCTATTTGATCTTAGCAAATGCTTCTATTTTTTGTTTCAGCGTGATTTTAAATGCTTGTGAGCATGCTGAGTGAAGCACCCCACTAGGCTGAGCTCGGTGATGCTCTTCCTGTGCTTCTCTTGCTGTGCAGCAAGGGGGGTGCCCCCGGGGGGTTGCAGGCTTGGCACAGCTCTAAGAGAGAGCAAGGTGCCAGGGCCATGGTATGGGGTGCACACCCGGCGCTGTCTCCAGCAGGAATTTGGCATCCCACCCTGGCAAGGGGGATTCCTGTGCTTGGCTGTGCAGTGCAGGCACTGATGCCCCCCTACCTCTCCTCCCTCTTACCCTCATCCACTCCCTGCACTCTGCCTGGCAGGCAGCTAAAACATCCCCTTGCATGGGAAAAGTAACCTCTTTTTGCAACCTGCTTGAGTCACTGCACATCCTCGTTGTTTATATTAAAGTCTGGCATGCTAGATTTTGCAGGACAGCTTGGTGACCAGGCGCAGGTACTCTAAGTAGTTTTCCATTGAAGCTGTAGCCATATACATTTGCTCATCATAGTTTCCACTGCCCATTGGAAAAAAATAGGTGAGTGTTATGACTGCCAGCACTGCCTTCAGAGAGGGAGGGATTTAATTCAGTGCTGCGTCAGTGCGTTCGGCATTGCCTTCAAGCAGAGGCACTGTGGGAGCTGGCATGGTGGAGCTCCTCCGGCCCCCGGGTGCTGGTTATGGAGCCGTGGACCGTGCCGAGCTAGAGGAAGGGAACGGGCTCGCTGCTCGGTCAGCTCTGGGTGCATAACACAGAGACACCAGCTCTGCTGCTTGATGGTGACGTCCTGGGGTGCTGGCCGGAGGCACGGTGCTGGGCGCATGCTGCCACAGCTCCTACTCCTTAGAACAGACCTGGAAGGGAAACAGGTGAGGATTTCCCAGGTTTTGCTGCTTCTGGTCAAACCAGCAATTCCCTGGCAGGCCATCAATCCCACCTGCAACTTTACAGAGCTATTTGGAAAGAAATGTGTGTGTCTGGCAGGGGTCGAGAAGGGAAAAGTGGAGGTACCTGCTTTTATGAACTTTGGAAACTTGTAAAATTTTTGGAGGAGTTCGGAGGGAGGCTTGAGGCCATCTGCGCTTATCCGCTGGCTTCGGGGCGGCCACAGGGAGCGGGGGCTGCCCAGGGCTGGGAGCTGCCTCCCCATCCTGGCTCACCATGGGCTTTCTGCAGCTGTCACTTTTGCCTGACGTGATGTTTTACTTGCCCTTGATGTCCCCATGAGCCAACGCCAGGCCGGTTCCCAGTGACTGTGCTGCCAGTGCCAGCCGCGCGCCTGGCAGAGAACCCGAGCACCCTGCTCCCCGCCGTGAGTCACACCAGTGACACAAGCCCATCTTCTGCTGGGCCAAGGAACGAGCGAAAGCAGGAATGTTTCCTCTTTGAAGCTCCATGATTAAAAATGGTTATCAAAGAGTGACTCGGGGCAGCAATTCTGTTCATCCTCACCTGGCTGCTAACAGAGCAAGCAAACACCAGCGGCGAATTCCAGAGGCTTTGTGCATCACCCGGGTGGCCACCCTCACCAGGACCCACACCCGAAACCATCACCCAGAGGCGGCTGTCGGATATCGCTGTGAATCAGGCTGCACCAGCTGCAGCAGGACAGCTCTGTCTTGTGAAGCAGGATTTGGAGCGGGAGAACGCGCTGGCTTCAGGGTGTTGGTGAGGAATCTCTTGGGGTAATGGCAGAGGAGGAGGGCAGTTGTTGGCAATGGGACGTGGAAGCTGTAGGTTGAGCAGCTCCCTGCCCCATTCCCCTGCCATTGCCCACAGCCATGCAAGCTGGACCCCTGCGATCTGGGAGAGAGCAAAAATAAGCAATAGAAATGCTGCATTCCTGGTCCTGGCTGCAGTAGAAGTAGGTTGCTGGAGGTGCTGGCTCCCTCCACGACCTTGCTGCTGGTGGTCACACATCCAAACTCTCATGGGGAATCAGTTATTTTGGGGTGGCAAAGGAAACTGTCTGTGTGAGAGGGAGCTTGAGACCCTGAAATTCCCCTCCTCAATCTTCCTGGGAATAAACGAGCATCTCTGCAGGGAGGGTTGGTGAGTGCAGCGCCTGGCACTGGGCAGAGCCGTGAACAGGGGCTCCTCTTTGGGGCTGGGGCCTGCAAATGTCCCCAGGGCCCTGTCCCCCAGGGGAAACCAGGGGTTCAAATCTTAGAGCCCATGTTGTGCCTGGGCTGCCTGGTAGCTGCCCTCAGACGTGCTGCCAGTGCCACCTGCGGTGTGGTTATGGCAAGCGCGTGGCTTGAGATCCCTCATGGTATGAGCAATCGGCATGTTCCTTAACCACAGCCTGGAGACAGCTCGGGTCTCCTCGCCCTTGGCAAGCACCAGCAGGCAGGCGAGGCTGCTAAGGCTGAGGGATTTATGTGGGTATAAAGGAAATTGCTCATCAAAGCAGCAAATGTTCCTAGTCCCTGTTAAAGCCCCTGTTGATGTCATGGGGAGATGGTCAGGAGGCTGCTCCAGCATTTCTGGACATACTGCTTGCATACATCCTATAGCAATGTCTGGAAATGGGTAGCTTTGCATGCAATTAGGACTTCCCAGGGCTGCAGGAGGGTTAGAAATGGCAAATATAGAGGTCACCCTCGATATTTAGGTCCAAAGAGGACTATAACTTGAATGTTTCCAAATTCAGAACTAATTAGAAAACTGGAGACGTTTTGTCCTGCCAACAGAGCAAGGGATCCACCTCTGCACCACGAGCAACCCAGCTGCTGCCGCCAAGAGCCCCCTGCTGCAGCAGCAGCACGAGGTTGGCACAGGGGCAGCTCGTGCCAGGTCAGCTCCCAGGGCCTTGATGTCCCCAGATGCATGAGTCAGAAAGGGAGAACTTGGAAAAAGCCCCTTTTGCCTTCCCTCCAAGCCTCCGAATGGGTTCGCTGCTGCAGGGCCGCATCGAGGTGGGAACCGAGAACCGTGAGCCTCAGCCCCACTTCTCCACGGTGCCCATCCACTGTGCCGCTGCCTGGCTGGGGTGGGAAAGGGGGGACTGAGGAGGGGACATTGGGACCGAGGAGGGGACATGGCTGCACTCTGCTCAACCCACTAATGAAAAAGCCAAGCAGGTGAAGCGACTTAACAAACCTCTGCAGCGGGGCTTGGGCAGAGACCTGCCAGCTCCATCTCAGCATGCCCACCAGTGCTGGCCAGCCCTGATGCCGGGAGCATCACGGCACCCGCAGCCATCTAGAGCCCTCTCTTCTGGTGCCAACAGAGGAAGAAACCCCCCGTGAGACGAGAGAGACCCCGCCAGCCTGCTCCCATGCCTTCGACTTCTCGCAATAGCCAGCGGGAACTGCAATTAACGTCTGCTGCAATTTCTTCATTATCATAATGACAGTGCTCAGCAAAATATACGGGAGACATT
Source organism: Anseranas semipalmata (assembly GCA_013399115.1). Classification (NCBI taxonomy): domain Eukaryota; kingdom Metazoa; phylum Chordata; class Aves; order Anseriformes; family Anseranatidae; genus Anseranas; species Anseranas semipalmata. Next base: position 2,225,715 of record VXAA01003467.1, read on the forward strand.
GACGGTGACGCCCAGATGCTGGAACCATATGATGCCACATGGAAAATCATGGCATGGTATAAAAACTAGGCTTTTATATGGTACAGCTGCCTCTGCATAATGCCCTTGTAATTTATCAGTGTACAGCATCTGGTTCTTTGCTGTCATTCTTCGACTTTCAGACAACCATAATCTCAAGTGTCTTAATAATAACACAGACCTGCCAGACAGGGGAGGAGGAGGAGGAGGATGGGGAGGGGGTGGCGAGCAAAACGGCTGCTTTTGTGCCGTTCATCTCAAATGAGAGGGGAAAAACAGCAAAGGGGTAAGCGTGGTGGGGACTGGGAGTGCTGCAGGGCAGGAAGGTGAGGGATGCTGGCGGAGAGGCTGGGGCTGTGCAGCAGGGCCTGGAGGACCCTGCCGGCGGGGACACATTGTAGAAGCTGCTGCTTTGGCCTAGACGAGCTTCCAGGCATCGGATCTTGCTGGGGCTAATTTCCCTTTGTAGGTCTAATGAAAACCACTCAGACGAGCCTGCGATCAGAGTGTGCGCACAGCCATGGTGCAGGGCACAGCCCCGGCGTTGCTCGCTGGGGCTCAGCCACTGGCCCCAGGGCCACCCGGGCTGAAGGGTTGACACCGGGTCCCCTGACAGCACCCTGGCAAACAGCTCTACAAGTGCCACGGCAGCAGCCCCGGGGCTGCAGACACTTGGATGGCTGCAAAGCCACTGCACTGCAGACCTGCCCTGGCTGTCCCTCCTCCGTCACGGAGGGGCTGTGGTGGTTCCATGGGTGTAAATCCACCCATGTCACCGGCGTTGGGTCTCGCTTGCAGTGGGACGAGGACAGGGGATGTGAGCCGCGGCCAGGCGGGTCCCAGCGCCCCGTGCCTCCGCGGGGTCCCAGCCCCGGCGTCGGGACGTGGGGCCCCTGGGACGCGGGGACCCCGGGCCGTGTCGGGCTGCCCGCTGCCACCACGAGGTGGCGAGCGAAGGAGCCTCTGGGCGGCCGGTCCTGCGGGAAGGGCGCTCGCACTTCGGCCGTCAGCAGGGTGGGCCGGGGTGCTTCGCTTTTTCCCTGGGCAGGGAGGAGGGCAGGGTGGGGAACGCACGCGGGGACACCCGTGGGCAGGCTCGGTGAGAACAAGGATGCTTGAAGCGAGCCCAGCAGGGCTTGGGAGCACGGGGCAGCGCGTCCCGTGGCCGCTCGAGCCCCCCCAGCCGCCCCCAGGGGAAGCGCTGGCACCTTCCCCTCTCCGTCCCGTTACCGCCGGGCTGAGGCCTCGCTGCCTCACCTGCTGCAGCTGGGCTGGGTGGGGTGGGAGCGGGGCAGGACGGGGCTGGGGGGGCCGTTAGTGCTGCTGAGCCGCACCTGGAGGGTGGGGAGGCTCCACCAGAAGGAGCCGGGCTGGGGCTGCTGCCGAGGGAGGGCTCTTCGTGGGTGCTGTGAATGTGCTACCGCAGAAGGCAGGCGGTGAGTGTTGGGGGTGCCCTGGGGGTGGGAGGTGTGGGTGAGCCCGCAGCACGGTGGGGTGGCTGCGGTGGGGTGATGGTGGTGGTTAGCTGCAGGGTGCAGCTGTGTGCACCTGGGAAGCTTTGGGCTGCCTGGCTGTGACTTGTGGGCTCCTGTCATGCTGGCTGTGGGCAGGATGGAAAACTCATCCATCAGTGCTGTCCTGGTGTCTGGCCCCGCTGCACAGAGGCGTGGGTATTTGCTGGAGAAATTTCCTGTGGAAACCAGTTCACACCTCCACTGGAAAAGATGTCTGCAGAAACATAAAGGGCATTTTATTTAATAAGTGTACTCTCTGACTTTGTATGTGAGCTGTCCAAACGCTTCCCCAGCGCTGCTGATTGGGGTGGGCACTTGCACAGTTGCCGTTTGCCAGCCAGGCTTGGTCTTGCTGCTGGCAGCTTGGCTGTGAAAGCCCCAGGAGCACATCCAGCACCACAGCGTCCAGGGCTGAATCCTGGTGGTGTGGCACCGGATGGGCATTGGGGTACAGGGTCACAGCAATTGCTTTACTACCTTATTGAGACAAATGATGGTGGTTATGACAGTCATTCTATAACAGGAATTAGTAATTTAATACATGCCCAGCCAACACCTCTCCAGCAGTGCTATGCTGTACCTAGCAGATCTGTTTGAGTAGGTACAACTTAGGATGTTCTGGACTGCCATGACTTTTTTCATTTTAGCACATAGAAACTTTTAGCTACTTTGTCCTTTTGAGGTAGGAGGTAAGTAGAGAGAGGGGGGTTATTTTGCCCTGCTGTTACCATTTATACATAAAAGAGCTAAGTACCATATTATGTTAACAACCAGACAATGTGATAAACTGGAGCTATTGGCCCTAGTGGAGACATAAAGCTTATCTTGGGTGTAAGGGGGAGCACAGGGCTGTCCCTGGCTGCAATGAGTGCAGAAACTGCCAACTTTACCTTGCTGTCAGAGGCGAAGTTTGCTCAGGCTCACTCTAAACCCCTTGGCAGGTATCCAGATGTGAGGCAGCTCCACGAGGTCATTTTAGGTAACTGGGGTTAACCACTGATTGCAGTGACAGGCTCTGATGCATGGGCGAAGCACCATAGCCTAGCGGTAGTGTTAGCTGAGCCACAGGAACCGGCCCTGTGGTCCTCAGAATCTGTGCTGGGGTAGCTCAGCCTGCAGTGGAAGAGGTTTAGGCTAACGCAGTCAGCACTGACAGCGTGCCCGTGGCCAGGGACTGCAACTGGGAGGGGGTAATGGTAACGTAAGTGCAGCCTCCCAGACTGGTGCGTGCTTGTGTGTCCATGGGGGGGACTTCTTGCACCATTAATGCCAAACTTCCCTGCAGTGGTTACCTGAAATGCTGTCTCTGAAACAAGATGTACTTTTAACATAAACAAACTATCCAACAACATGAACAAATCCTGCTTTCCTTCATGCAATGCTGACGTTAAGTGACCCAAGACAGCCTGCCCTCTGGTCGTGCTGCAGCCTGTCTCAGCTGGGTGGGCATCCAGCCTCGTGTGAAGGGACTTTGCGCTGCTTCATGCAGGATGGGGTCTGTGCCATGCCCACGCCATGGCTGTGGCTAGCAGGGATCCTGTGCAGGAGGGAGCTGCCTGGCTTTCAAGGACTGATTTCCTTTGCATCATGGGGCTGGTTTGGGCAGAGAAGGAGCTGTCAAATGGGCGGTGCAGTGTGGGTGAACCCATCAGCGAGGCAGCCGGTGCAGGTAACCCCAGCTGTCCAGGTCTGAGCCCTGAACCAGTGGCCTGGAGTGTGGGGTGCTTTTGGCCTCTGCTGGAGGCACACTTCTCCTCACAGCCTTCCTGCAATCCTGCATGTTCTTCTGCATCACCAAACGTGACCGTAGAGCTGGTGTCAGGCCTCCTTTGGGGCTGCGCACCCCAAGATCAGCACTACCCCTGTGCCCGTTGACAGCAACCCCCTGCCGTGGGGAAGGCTGCGGTGGGGTAGGGGCTATTTCCCAGTGCCTCGTAACTGTACAGACAAATACACAAATGCAGGTGCTGCTTGGACTTCTTTGTTCCCGAGAACTGAAGCGTGCTTGCAGCCTGGGCTGTCTGCCCCTGCCAGCCAGGCCACAGCCACCCAGNTTCCCTTCCCTTCCCGCTCCAAACCCAGACCAGGCAGGAGAGGAGCACAGGTTCCACCAGGAAAATCAACACTTTTTGCAGTGTGGGAGCTGGAACCTGCAAGCCTTGTGGGGCTGGGGGGCTCCAGCCCCACGATGATGGCCCTGCCAGCCCCCTCCTCACACAGCAAAGCCCAAGGGGCCAGCATGATCCCTGCTATTTCTGCAAAACTGGCATAGTCTGCCCTGCTAATTGGCCAAAAAAGGCTGAATGCAAATAAAGCCGATACATCCCTTGGTTGATTTAGCAAAGTGGTGTGTGTTCCCTCTGAAAATAAAATGTTTACTCTGCTGAATGTAGCGCTGGGTTAATACATTTGGGTGAAATGTTCTTGGACCAAAGTACAGCCGTACAACCAATACAGCCGACCGCAAGCAGGAGTCTGACAACTCGCAAAACAAACACGTTACGCCAGCGGGTGAGCTGGAGCCGCATTCCTGAGTGTTTGTGCCCAGCGTGGGCGTCCCTGGGACAGAGGAGCTGGTGCGGGAACTGCTAAGTGACCCCTTCTTTTAATTAAAACAAATGTCTCATTAGGCTTTATAAGGTTCAGGGTTCATTAACACGCAGGTATAAATCCTCTTATTTTAGAGCTGTGTCTTTCCTACACCTGCTGGTCATATTTTTGTGGTCAGTCTTGTATTTGTCTCCCATTGCATTGATTTCCTTTGTGTTCATACAGGTGCTGGGTGAGGGAGGCCTGGGGACGGCTCTGCTTTGGTCTCTGAGCTGTTGCTGGTGCTGGTTTGGGTCAGTGCAGGACCTGGGGCTCTGCTCTCCTCCAGCCCTGCCAGTCCCTTCTGATCAATTCCCACCCTTGCAGTAGCTGGTGTGAGGTACGCCTGGGGGTTGCCAGTGAAGATTATCATCCAGAGAAATACATATTTTTTGACTAAAAACAACCCCTGAGTGCTGTTGAGTTCTGGCTGCTGGACTGGGTCAGGCCTGAGGTCTGCTTAGTCCCTTCCTCATGGACAGAAAACTGCAGATGTCCCACAGCTCGGAAACGAGACCTGCCCTGGGAGGAAATGCCTTCCTGCTGCCCCACTGGGAAGCCTGAATTTTTTCTGTCCCTTTTTAAAACATCTTTTTCAATGAGGCTTATCCACCCTTTCAGCTGGAGTCAGAGTGGTGAACACTGCTGGAAATTTGGGGTTGGATTTGGACATTTCCCCTGTGAGATCAGGAGGGGTGGTGTCTTATCTCTCCTCAGTCTCCCTTGGCAACATCTATTTACATGGCTGTAGAAGCTGCTGAAATAGTTACTTCATCTTAGCCTTTTGTTTTGTTTCATTGGAAACCAATGCTTTGGCCATGTCAAGGCTTGAATTCTTCTGTGGCATGTTTAATCCATGTTCGATGGCTTGCTCAGGTCCCAGAGGTAGAAAACAGAGTAGAAATAAATACGAGGAAAGAATTGTTAGGATGTAAAAGAAATAGGGGGGGAAAAACTGAAGTCTCAGCAATTTGGCAGAAAGCCTCTGTCGGTTTTTGTAATATAGCTCATAGAACTCCATGAATCTCTGTTTAAAGAGGAGGGAGACAGTCTGCCAGCCTCTGGCAGTGGCATGGCTGGGTCATTGAAAAAGTTCTCACTGATTGAAGGACTCGGGGGTTAGTCCATCCTGAGTGGCCAAGAAGGCTGGGTGTGGGGTGGGGATGCTCCTGTCTTTTGGGCCTCTCCTCACGGCTGGTGGCAGTGGCCCTGGCTCTGCAACGGGGAGGCTTTGATGGGCTGTTGTCCCATCTGATCTACGGTGGTGGGGACCTCACAGGCGGTGCTGGCCTGTGAGCCAGCTTCTGGTGCCCATGTCTCTCCTGCCTCTGTGTTTTGTAAGCTAACAGCACCCTCACCCTTACACAGAGCCAGCCTGGGGTGTGCTTGTTTCCCCCAGGGCTGGAGACCTTGGCTTGTGCCTGAAGATCCACCTCCTCTAGGTTCTCCACCCATCTCTGGCTCCGGGGAGGACTCTGGACATCTCTGCCTCCTCCCAGCTGCTCCCTGCCTCGCCTGTTTTGACTTCTGGTTCTCCGGACAAGGGGCTTTTCATGGGGACAGGAGGTTATTGTCCTGTTTGTGCCTGGAGGTGCTGTTATTGCAAGCAACCAAAGCAGCATTTTGATGTAGCTGAGGAGCCTTTGCCCAAGTATGTATTTGCATCAGCCTGGAAGAGTTTCACTTACTGCCTTATCAGCCTTATCTATTTCTTCCCTGAAGCCAGCGCAGTGACGAGTGTTTTCTTCTCACTTATCTGTGTACCTGCCTCAGCGATTGGCCAGATGAGATGGGGAATGCTGTAGATATCTAAACAAATCACTTTCTTCTGATGCACATAAGTTACTCCAGGAATCAATTTTACTGTGTTGCTTATCAACCCGTATAGGGCACTGCTTTTCCCGTTGCAAGGCTCAGCTCCAAATTGAAGCAGAAGCTCTTGGAAAGTTTATCTAGATTTTGATTTCTGGTGAAGATAGGCATTATCTGCACAAAATAAACCTCTTTGCCCTATAACCCCCAGTGACGTAACAGACGGGAAACCGTGACGGGACTGCTAAAGCAGAGATGGACATAGGGCTGTTTTGCCTGTGTTTTTCAGGGTCGGGTGATGCTGCTAGCAGCAGCATCACTTGGCTCCGCTAGCCAAACCACAGCCTGCTCCTGCTGGGATGCTCAGCCTGCCTTTGGAGGTGCCTCTTTCCTAATTGCAACTCTGCTGTTTGCCCCGAGCTCCCTGTGAGCTCCCATACCTCGTCCCACCCTGGAGGATTTTCTCCTTCTCTTTTTCCTTCCTTCCCCCAAACCCACACAGATGCAGCCCCAGGAGGCACCACATGCTGCCATAGGACTGCACGGTTCCTCATCCTCCTTTTATTCCTCCTCCCTTCCTACTGGTGCTGAGGGAGTGGGGCAGTCCAGCCCTCTCCTGGAGCAGACCCACATCACACCTTGCTCGCTGTCTTGTCCTTGGCAGCACATCGCTGGTAGAGACACAGGATAACTTGGCCTAAATAATACATGACAAGAGCTGGTCTCGCTGTGCAGATCATTTTGCTGGCTTTGTAAAGTTAATCAGTTTACATGTTGCCATTAGGTCAGGAAAGCTAAATTTACCTTAAATAATTAATCCAGATCAATTAAACACAGGGTAATTGTGAAGAATAGCAAAAGGAAGAATGACCCTCATTTCTTCCAGTTCTTTATCTTGCTTAGATAACCAATAGCAATAACACAGCTTATGGAGCTTGGACAGTGGGAAAGTAATTTACATTTATGTTTTGTGATGATAGTTCTATCCTGAAGGTTTGACCTAATTACTATGTCTTGTCTCGTTTTCTGTCTGTTAGTTATTGTTGCTGTCATAGTGTCAAATGCAGCTAATGAAAACAGCCAGTGGTTCCATTAAAAGAGTGTGGCGAGTTTGCTCTATTTTACACATGCAAATGAATGTTTCTGTATTTCTGAAAAATTTTGTGACTGTATTATCAAATATATCATCAAAACAAATACCTGTTAGAATTCCTGGAGGATATTTTCCAAATAAGAAACTTTTTGAAAATGACTTGTAAAATGTATTTGATAATTGTTAAAATGCTGACAAAAACAATACAGAAGACCAAGTTTCTGGCAAAGCTGGATGAAGAAGCTATGTGGCATACTAGAAAGCAGCATAAAGCACCTCTTGTAATGGAGAATTGAAATCCTTCTTGTGTAGGAGAACCTTACAGAGGCTGAGAAAGCTTTGGACATTGTAGCTGGTCTTGGAGTGGCTTGGTGGTAACTTGCAGTAGTTTACACAGACTGTTTCTTGGGATCTTTATTGCATGAATAAGTTGGTTCAACATAATAGCAGCCAACTGAGAATCTAGCTGAAAGCAGCACAGGAGCACACTTCTCCCAGTGACTCCCAGTTTTTAGATAAACTTTTTGGAGGTGGGGGCTGAAGGGATGATGCAGGATGTTCCTGGAAGGTGCCTGTTTCCTTTGCTCCTGCTGAGTTACAAAACTTGTTTTCCAATTCTGAGAATCATCGACGCAAAAGGACCATAAAGAGTTTTAAAAGGACTTTCTTTGGCTTGCTTGTTAGGAAGCTCTTTGTAGCAAACTGGCAAATGCTGCTGCCTGCTGTCAAGATGCAAGTGCTCCCCTGGCCTCGTCCCAGAGAAAGGGAAGGATTAGGTAAGGTGGGAATGTTTGCAGCTCTCTTAACTGGTGTAAGAATTACTTTAGTATGACAATCTCTCTGGCCCTAATTTCCAGAAAGAGCAACAGCAAATCCCTGAGCCATGGCAAAAGAGTAACACAACCCATGTTACAGAATCTTGCTGATTCAAAATAGGAGACTCTTATCCCAAAGGGAAAGCAAATAGTTTTTGTCTCAGAAGGGTGTGCTCTGAGAGACCAATTACTGCTCTGAAATGATCTCTGTCGCCACCCCTCACTCTTGTGGAGTTTGTCTGCTTGTGGTCTGTTGTGACAGCTCTGCTCATTCTTTGTCCTCAGGCATGGTATTTTTATATGGCTATGTCTATATATAACACATTATCAAAAGCATACTGTACAGTGATAAATCACTGATCTTTTCCCTTCTGATAGGGAAATTAGAGGCTTTGTTTCTTTGGCTGTAGTTCCTAGAGATCAGCATGTTAGTGAAGTAGCTGATGAACTTTGGGTTGAATGTTGCAATGCTCTGCTAGCTGTGGTACTTATCTGGATTACTTTTCAGAGGACTGATATCCTGTCTTCTTCACAGGGATGTTCATAGAGCTGTCCATAAATCCCTGGTAATGCATGCAGTGGATGTTGTTTTAATATATAATCCGTGCCAAGTCACAGTACACTGCTAACTAGTTGTTGATCTGGCTGAGGTGCCTGCTGTACTGACATAACCTGCATGCGACGTGGACTGAGGCTCTCTCCAGACAAATGGGGTTCTCCTTCAGTCTCCGTCTTCCTACCTGGTAAAAAAGCATGATGGTCCAATGTGCCCAAGACCTGGACATTTTTGTGCTGCAAGGACTTCAGTACTAAACCGTGGCTGGTTTCATGGGTTCCTGTGTTTTGGGCACCATGCAACAGCAATGTCAGGCACCTAACATCGGTAGCATTAATATTGAGAAATATCCGTTTGTGCACATGGGCAGGCTGCAAACCTTCTGTTAGCAAAATAATTTACAGCCACCAAATCCTTAACATACTTTGTTCCAAGCGGTTGCACTCCCTCTTATAGAGGCTTTTGAGTTTTAGCAGTAAGGGAATGCTTAGAACCATAGCAAGAAGTTTGTGGGGAGGAAAACTGGCAGCTGCTGGAGCCTTGGGTGCCTGCAAAGAGTTAACCTGCACCACTGGTTGCATGACAGCCCCCAGCTGTCTGTGCCTTCCCATCTAGCGTTTCTCTCCATTATTTCATCAAAGCAACAGGCATGGTTTTAATTTTCCATGACTTGCTTATGAAATATGATCCTTGCTGTAATAAAGAAATGATTTGGTTTGTAATGGATACATAAGAAATCAATTTCCTATTTTTAAATTAGGTAGGATTAACAATGAAGCAAACAATAAGCAGAGCGACAGGGAGAAAGAGGAATGGGAGAAAGACCCAACAACCCTGAGACAGGGCTGATTGCACTTGGCCGTGTTACACTGCATTTGTTAATTGCTTCACTGAGGCACTCACAGCTGTAGTGTTTCTTCCAATGTATATTCATTTTCTGCTTGAAAGTTATGGTTTTGGGAAGATTGCTAAAGATTCATGACTCTCCTTCTGCCTAGCAGTGACATTTAAGGTGCAGCACAGTTTCTGTTCAAATTTATAGTTCAAAAAAAAAACCAGCACCATCATAAATGTCTTGGGAACAGATGTCCTCCCCGGCCTTCCCGCTGCGTCTTCAGCAGGGACAGCATCCAGCCAACACTTTTGCCTGGACCAGGAGGTTGGGAGCTGCTCTCCAGCAACTGGAACAGAAGCTTCCAGCTTCTGCTTTCTAAGGTTCTAGAGATATGGGAGAGAGCTGCTTGTTGGTAGATGCCACAGCGGTGCGATGTAGCCTGTGGGGGGGTTTAGTTGCCACTGCTGGAAACCACCTGGTCCCCGAGTATCTGGTGCCCCTCCTGTACTTTCCCCCTACAGCACCAACCAGCACTGCTTAGTGACCCCAGGCTAGGTGGCTGTCAGCAGTCCCACAGTCCTGCACAAGACTAATCAGTACAGTCACCTTCCTGGCAGCCAGATGCACTTTTCTCTGCAAAAAAAAACATTTTCCGGTCCCTGCTGTAGTAAATATTCCCAATACTTGGTAACCCCGTGCTGCTTCCCCGTGCAGTGCCTGCTGAGGTCTGCCTGAGGGGCACAGGTGGTGTAGCCCTTCACCTCTTGGGATGCTCCACGTGCTCTATCCCCTGGTCCTGGCAGAGTCGCCGTGTGCGGGGCGCGAAGCGGCTGCGGCGCTCGTTTGGCCGTGCTGGGGCCGCGTGCAGCATGGGCACCCGTTTCGCTCCAGGACGCCGTTCCTTGAAGTTGCAGGCGTCTCCGAAGGCGGATTGCCCTTTAGACCTTGGACTGCAGACAGTTGATACAGGTTTCCCTGCCAAGCCACACAGAGCATTGCCAGGATGTTTTTGTGTCATTAACAGATGTGCTGTTGCTCTGTTTTCCTACGCATGCACACAGCGCGCGCTCTTCTGTACGGGGAGCTCACGGACCAGGCTGTCCCCAGAGCTATCTGGCTTGGAGTGTTCTGCAGGTGGGGAGATGTGCGTTCACGGAACCAGGGGTAACAAGCCTGTCCGAGTCTGTCCCCCTCAGCAAATCACAGAATTGCTCTCTGGACTTGCTGGAGCTGCTCTTTTGGTGCCAGCATCTCCTCCTGGCCCAGCTCCACGCTTGTGCTAAGTGGCTTTGGAGCTGCCCCAGGGGTCTGTCACGGGTTGGAATTAGAGTTGCATTTGGCTGGCTGGTCTGTCTTTCCTTCCTGGATGCTATTGCTTTTTTTAGCTTATCTCAGTTCTGCATGGGTTTGTGAGTTCCTGCTGAAGTCTCTAACAAGATTTGTATGGTGGCTTCTTTTTCCTCCAAGCAATCATAATTTGGCCAGAAATAAATGTCTGCAAAAATCTTTTTAAAGTCTCTCCTTCATGTAGGTTTCAGCAGCCTTCTTGAGAGACAAGCCATAAAAACTGATGGGACTTATGGAAATGGTTGGTAGGACTTGTAGGACTGGGCAGAAGTCCAAACAATTTCTTGTAATCTTCTCCACATAGATCTGTTATTGCTGGGGCAGGTACCAGATGCATTATCACTACTAATCTCCTTCAAGGGTGGAGGGGTGCCTGAGTGCAGATAACTATGATGAAATAGAGCCAGATTTCTGTCTTTATGCTATAAAGTCCAAGAAAACTCCACAAAATCTCAGGCCTGCTTCTACTTACTAGTGTCAGAAGAATATTGTTTTTGTACTCTAAGACCCACAGTTCTCAAACATCCTCCCCCTCCCTTTCCCAGCTGCTGTCCTAGTTAAATTTATAGCTTCCTTTTTTTTTTACTGGCTACCTCTGGAGCTTCAAGTAACTGTTGGTAGGATCCCCAACTGAAAGGACAAAAAAGACTAAATGTACAAAAGAAAACCTTGGCAGAAAACCCACAGATTCTTCTTGTTAGCTGGGTGTTCTGCCTTCCAATTCCTCTGCCACTGCTGTGTAGCTCTTCACCAACTTGCTATTTAGTTTTAAGGTAGTCCAGCATGAGGTGGAAAGAAAGTTCAGGCATGCTTACCTTAGCCTGGTCGTACTCGAACAAGCTATAGGAAAAGGAAAGGAGGCACTAATTTGTGTTAGAGTACAGGCAAAACAGGAGTCAGACTGTTCAGCGTGCAGCATGCTGTCACCTCCCGGAGGTTCACTTGTGTCTCACCACCCTTCTGGCTTGTGCCAGGGGGAATAATTCCTGGGAGAGCTGGACTGCTCTAGGCTTAGCAGCGCATAAACACAAAATCACACTGCTTTTGTAGCACTAGTGGATACCAATGGCCATGCTGTTCACCCTGTGGCTGGAATTTATCTCCATGCCACTTGCAAGCAAGGCTCTGTTGCCTTCTGAACCAGCTGAACTGGCACCATCTTGCAGCATTTAGGTTTCACTCCATTTCTGGATAAATTTAAAGCTGCTATTCATAGCCGCTCTCAGGATCTGGAGCTCCAGAACATCATGGGAAATTTCTCATCTGTACAGGAAGACACAGATAAATAGATAAATATAGTGATGGTTTCCAGTGGGTGAAATAAGGTTTTGCTGTGCCCTTCACATTCATAGCTAAGATGGCATTCTTACGCACATGCTGTTGCTGTGCCAGGCTCCTCTGTGGATTTCACTGAAGAGATGTGGGGAGTGGTAAGAGTTAAGACTATTAGTTCAACTAGTTTAAAGCCCTCAAAACTATACAAAGCAGGGTAAGATCTACTAGCTGTGAACTTAGAAGCTATTTTCAATGGAGGGTGAGCTTAATTTGCTCTGGAAAACAGATGTTTATTAGGAGCAAATTTCTGGGAAGGGTAATTCCTTAGGCATCTCAACTGGGGAGATGGCGTTGTGGTGCTTTACAAGAAAAAGAACAACCTCTAGTAACTTGGATAAAAACAAAGAACAACAACAAAAAGCAGATTTACAAAAGTTTCTTTTAGCTGAATAAAAGGCCTCGAGGCTGTGCCCAAAAACTTTGATATGTTCCTTTGGGAGGACTAAAGCAGATGTTCTCTTCTTCTCTCTTCTTCTCTCTTCTTCTTCTCTCTTCTTCTTCTCTCTTCTTCTTCTCTCTTCTCTTCCTTTTTTTTTGTTTGTTTTTTGTTTTCCCCTCTCCAGTGGTTAGTATTTCACATTTCCAAAGAAGATACAAAAACTTTTCTGCAGTATGTGTGAGAAAAACTTCTGCTAGCAGTTTATCAGCTTGAATTAAAGCTGAAATTAAGTAATCTCAGAACCTACATCTGGTCACACACTGGAGAAAAATCATGGCAAGCCCTATGAAACCAGTGTGAAGAGGAGCAAAATGAATGCAGAGGTGACCAGTGTCACTGGTGGTAGCGAAGGTAGAGTAAAGCTCTTCATGCTGTGTAGGGACAGCTCAGGTCTTCTGCACAGGCTCTTACAAAAAAGAAACCATAACAATGTTTGCATTTGTAATGATCAGAAACAGCCTGAATTTTGCATATTGGTGCGTGTGGATTTCTGTAATTAGCTCACAAAATCCTTCTCTGTTGAAGTTTTTCAGCCAAAAGTTATATCTGTCATGGTTGCAGAATGCAGTAAAGGCATACAATAGCAGATTATTTTTTCTTTCTATCCTCTGGTTTTATACCTAGCTGGTTTGCATACAGATTCACAGATGTGGTGGGACGTGTTTTGGAATCTTGTAGACTGAGGTTTGCCAGCACCGATTTGACAAATGTGCCCTTTTGTATTGCTGAGGTTAAGCCACTGCCAGAAACGTCCTCCATGATCGACAATAACGATCACTAATTTGGAATTTAGAGTGCTCTGCTTTGCCATTCATAAGCAGCATTTCAGTAGTCTTCCAGCCAGGTATGTCTCTAGTCACGATAATTGTCTTCAGTTAGGGAGCTAATTGACTATACTGCAGCAAGTATGGAATAAATCATGTTACTATGGTAGCCAAGGTTTTTTGGAAAACAGTATTTCCCACAGCATAAATGCCATTCTCTGAATTTTTCTTCTTTCCCTGAAAATAGTCCTATGATTACAGAGTTGTGAGATTCGAAGCTGGATTTTGCTTTTTCCCAAGAAGAGTTCTGCAGCAATGCTGCTTTCTCAGTGTTACTTATTTATTTGGTTTAGCCTTCATTCACGTTGACAGAATAGAGGTGTGTTGATACCTTGTGTACTCAGATTAATTATGACAGAGGCTGCAACCTGAGAAAGGGTTTTGAAGGAACAAGACAACATGCAGTTGAAAATCTAACCTTGAAACATTTAGAAATGAGTCCAAAGCAAAGCATCAGGCTTGGAGACTTCTCAACCTGTGCCAAGATTGGACTAAGGTCTGGGTTTGAGCTTTACAGATTTGTCTATACTAATGCGAGTGCTTGGCATTGAGGCCAGGCTTTTTGTCTGAGTAGTTAAAAGTCAATTAAGAGACTGCACTAACTTTACGGGAGTTGAGCAGGGCCTCCCTGAATGTGGTGTGTCCATTGCTGTGCCGTCTTGTTTCAGTGAATCGTGGCATAAATAAGGTATCAGACCATATTCCCAATAGTATTCATGGTTAAACTGTGATTTTGACTTTGTCTCTCTTCTTTTCAGCCACCAGTACATCCACAAGTGTTTTAACAAAGTATTTTGTTTCTCGCTTCCCAGAATACCAAGTGCATTTCATAACACAGCTGTTGCAAATGTTACGGCTCTGTACACTTCATGTGTTAGTCTTTCCTGTGCTTCCTTTCTCTGAATCACATTTAATAGGCCAAGTTTTATATTTCTCTACTAATTTGTTGAAATTTATTGCATTTGTTGCCTTCCCCTCTTTCTTTTGAAAATCAAGGGAACTTCCAAATTTCAATTTAAAAGCATTTTGTTCTAATTCATTTTGTTTTTATGGAGCATAGTATTTGTTGGAGGGAGAGAAGTTGAGATCATAATCTGGCACGGTTGACTAAGTTTCTAAATTTTAAACTGCCGCCTTCTCTCTTTTTAAACATTTTCTCTGCCAATACTAAACATTTTGATCACTCAAAATGTAAATTGTACTCCCCATAGATGCTGATGGGTTACAGATATATTTACATACAAAGAAGCTGTTGAATGATTCACATAAAAAGTTATTTTCTTGTTCTCAGCCTTAACAATACAGCAGATTTTTTTCCCATTTTCTGTAGTCTTTGGAACGATTCATGTGCCCATCAGTCTCTGAGCAGTATTCAGGAAGCTGCATGTGGTTAAAACATGTGGAGTGAGAGAACCATAAATGGTTTAAATATTTTTTTGCCAGAATTGCTTTTGATAGCTCCTTCTCATGAGTTGTGTGAAGTTATGTGGGAAGAGCACCCAAAGGAGAGCCCTGAGAGCTGGAGCCTGTCAGCCTCCCAAGCAAGGTGGCCACCACTGGAGAAAGCAAGGGTTTAGCTGCAATACGAAATCCAGTGTTTTAGGCTGTGGTGTGATGTTTTTGAGGCAGTTAGCACCTTGTAGCACCGATTTTGCCAGCTGGAGGTGTGCTATAAGATTGTGGTCACAGTGATGGTACCTACCTCCTCACTGAGCAACATTTTATAGGACAAGTGTCACCCACTTATCCCAGGTCCATATGCTTGCCAGACTTCGGCCTTTGGCACGGGTTCCTCTGGCATGAAGTGTGAGCCGCTCCTTTTGTCATATTCAGAACGTTGAGCCCGACTGAAGGGTGGAACAGCAGGCTGGAGATGCTCAGATGCACTCTGGAAAGCCCCATGCTTCTGTACATCCCCTGGGCAGCATTTCAAAATGTGCTTGGAGCAATTTTGCACTGTTCAGGACTATGATCTTCTCACAAGAACCTTAAGAACCTCTGAGATTGTGATTGGCGATAACTCTCTGATATTATTAGCATGACAGATTTTCTTAGATTTCCTTGTTCTCCCTTAAACTTACTCAAATACCAGGTCC
The DNA here is from genome assembly GCA_013399115.1 of Anseranas semipalmata. Lineage (NCBI taxonomy): Eukaryota > Metazoa > Chordata > Aves > Anseriformes > Anseranatidae > Anseranas > Anseranas semipalmata. The sequence goes on from VXAA01003467.1 coordinate 2,240,988, forward strand.
AAAACTGCTATATCAGTTTGGGAATGGACCAAGTCAATCAGCTATTTATAGATTTACTTTATAAACAACTCTGTTTTATACACATGATAGCACTTCTTGAATCCCAGAGGAGCACATATACTAGTCTCTCTTGGCTCACTTTTTCCTCTGCTGAGTTATTTACAGTCTTCCCACTTGATTTATTTATTTATTTGAATTTGGACACCATTCAAGAGTATGCAGGCTAAAGATGATCATGTAGGAGACCTGAGTCCATGCAGATGTGTTTCTGACCAGCAAAGAGGCCGACTGACAATCGTCTCTAGGGAAGCTGCGCAGCCCTCCTCTGCTTTCCTCACAGCTTTCTATTGTCTGTTTTTTGTGTAATGTATCTATTGACTTATGTTGTATTGCTTGTTTCAGAATTGATAATGTTTGTGTTAACTCCTAAACATGAAGCCAGGAGGTAGTTAGCTGCTTTTCAGGCTATGTGACCTCTCCTAGCAAACTTTGAAGGGCATCTGTTGACCAGCCCTGGTACTGTTTGTTTTGTGAGGAAGCAGGGTCTATAAAAAGGCTTATTACACAATGTAAGTGATTTTCTTTTTGCTAAGCAAATATTTGCAATATATTTTGGGAGATCAAGCATTCAAAGTGAAAAAGCAGGATAGCAGGGACATGAGAAGCATGTAAAGGACACCTTTATTTGGGAGAACATGGGACAGTTTTAGTATCTTGATCTACAAGAAAACCATCTTTGGGCCCTTTCAGCCCCTACTTTCATTGAGCTCTAAGGCTTTAGGCATCTCATGTAATCCAGAAAACTTCCCAAACTCTCTTTATTTCAACAGCTCCACTAGTTATTTTTACAAAAGCCAAGGTACTGTGGAACAGAGACAAATCCTATGACTTTAGAAATGAGCAACATCCTAATACAGGGTTTTCCTAGAGGGTAGTTTATTTTATAAATGTCTGAAGCAACTAATAATGCCCAGTTATGGAGAGCACATGTCTAGCTGGATGACTGCTCTCAGCTGGTATCATAATCTCTGTATCATTTCTTTGGCTTGAATAAAGGTTGCAAAGAAAGTATGTGGTTTAAACTATTTTGCTTAGGAGAAATAGACCAATGCTAGTCAACATCTAACTTCCCCGAGTGAATTTGTCTCTGTGCTGTGGTATTGACAGGAGGCCCAAACTGTAGGCATGTAGTTTTATAAACAGTGAGAATACTGGAAATGAGGTCATATTTTGTACAAACATTTATTTCAATAGTTTAAAGAACAAGCCATGCAAAACATCTGGAAATCACAGGAACATGAAGCATATATAATAGCAATATCTTAAATATGCATTAGTAATACAAAGTCATCTTTCACTCTGATAAAAGTTACAACTTCATTTTTATAAAAAATATTTAAGCCTTGAAATATGTTTAGATAATACATATATACAACATTTAATTTTCATTCTTGCCTGTAAGTGATACTGCTTAAATACGAAAAAGTTAATCTGAGACTCTAGTGGTTTATGTGACAGAAAATTGTGCTACACCTTGAGGGGTGGATTGTTTTCAATTGTATGTGTGGAACTGTCAGCAAGTAATTTAAATACATCACAGCTATATGCAGAATTGTGCATGTGAGTGAGAGATCAGAGTTCTGAAAACTGTGCGCACATGCACAGCTGCTCAACAATTGACATCAACTGCTGTAGTTATAAATCATTAGGTCTGGAGTTACTTTTAGGATGCCCTTATCTATAGCTTAACTAAACTAAGACCTACTTTTCATTATAACCCCTGTTCATCAGTGTGTTGTTGTACTTCCAGTGGTGATTTGGTAAAATGTTTTTGTCCTGTTTTAGTATATGTGGATTGATAAATAATTGTATTTCTGATCAGCTACAACTGTTTTATCCTCATCTCCAAGGCAAGCATTTCTCTTTCTATTTCATAGGGAAGGTCAGCATTAACTTGCCCTTCAAAGTATTGTTTGATTTCTTCCACCTCCTTTTCCCAGAACTCTTTGGAGATATCAAACAGTTCGGTCAAGTTGACATCTTCTAAACCCTTCAGATTCAAAGCAGCATCAGCAGGGATGTAACCTATGGCAGTTGGCTTGGCAGAAGCTTTTCCTTGAATTCTGTTGAACATCCACTCCAGCACACGCGAATTTTCTCCATAGCCAGGCCACAGGAATTTCCCTTGGCTGTCTTTCCGGAACCAGTTAACATGAAAGATCCTTGGTAGTTTTGCCGCTGGGCGATGTGCCATGCTAAGCCAGTGGGCTAAGTATTTGCCAAAATTATAGCCAAAGAAAGGTCTCATGGCAAATGGATCATGCATAATGACTTTGCCTGTTCAAAACACAAATGGAGGATGTAAGGGAATAAATAGCACATTTATTCTAAAGCACAAAGATTCAGTTCCTCCCAGGAGTTAGTACCCCAGCCTCTTAACCATCTTTCTGCATCTGAATCAAAGAACTTTAAGAAATATTACAAGCATTATCCTTGAAGTACAAATTAAATTAATTTTTGCAATCAATGGACAGTAAATTTCTTAAATCTCAGGTCAAGCAGTTTAAATGCAGATCCTTGAGAGCAGGTTTTCATTGTTCATGTATTTTTGTCAAGCTCTAACAGAACAGAAAATTTAAGTTTACTTATCCCAGACTAACAAGAACTCCATATCAACTCTTCTGGCAACCCTATGGTTGCACCCTGTTCTGTATGCTTGCCACCTAGGGGATTATTTTGCTTAATTTGAGTTTTACGGAGAATTTGGCTGTTAATTCCAGTACAAATATTTTCTATTGTGAAAATGCACAGGTTGCAAAACTAGCTGCCAAGATTCAAATGTGAAAGAGCAGAGAGGGCAGACAGAGCTCTCCAGAGAAGATTGCTTTTAATACAGGTAGGCAGACTAGATTTTGATTTACCTTTGTGCTCAGCAGCTGCTGTTGCTTCAGACCTCATAGCTGCTCCTATAAATACTCCATGCTGCCAGTTAAAGGACTCATATACAAGAGGCACACCTGTAAAGAAAATAGTCACTTCAGTAATTAAAGGTCCAGAAGCATTTTTATAACAGGTTTTGCTACCTGAGATACTGCTGGATAGCTGCTACTATGTAATTTATTCTGATTTTTCTTGTTGTTTTTTAAACTTGGTTCATTTCCTGCCCCCTTAGAGTAATTTATATGAATGTTTTCAAAACTGGCTACTGTTTATTGGACACATCCGTATTTAGGTACTCAGCTGAGAGATATCTGGGGCCTCAGAATTCCCAGCAGATTTTACTGGAAAAAGATACTGGGCCTGTGGTCATGATCATGATATTAGACTCAGGCCTAGCATTACTTCTGTTTGTTTTCCAGCTTTAGCTGACCTTTAACAGAACAATTTATTTCACTTCCTTATCTGTAAACCATCTACAACTGGCTTAATTCTCTAACCATTTCCTATCTGAACTAGTTAGACTCTAAGCTATTTGAGATAAATACAATAATTTGCTATGTGTCTATGTATTACCCAAGGCAATGGGTCCTGATCTCTCTCCAGTCCTCTACTATCACTACCTGTTTTGTGTTAACATCTAACAATTTAGACATTGAAATATCAGTGTCTGTAAGTGTGTGTGTCAAAGGCTAACATGGAGAAGTTGGACTAACATGGTTATTTCCCTCCTTTTGCATCTGTGACAGTAAAATCTGTGTCTATGCCCTGTTGTGTTTCAACCTTTCTGTGATGAGCACTTCAGACTTGCTGTGTGGCTGCTGCATCTCTTACCAGCAGGTCTGCGGCCTCCAAATATTATCCCTTCAATGGGTACACCTTCAGGTGATTCCCATGCAGGGTCCATGATGGGACACTGGCTGGCTGGAGTGCAGAATCGTGAGTTGGGATGAGCGCAAGGTTCCCCTGTAGAGAATACAATAAAAAGGTCATGATGGCGGATTGAACTTGAATTCAGCAGAGAAAGCCAAGACAGAATGTGGAATAGGGCAGGGTTACCATTATCTGGGGTCCAATTCTTGTTCTTCCATGAAGTCAGTGTTACTCCTGGTGGTAATGGCTCATCAATGCCTTCCCAATAGACACCTCCATCACTGGTTTCAGCTACATTGGTAAAGATGGTGTTCTTGAATATGGTTTTAATAGCATTGGGGTTTGTTTTAACTGAGGTTCCAGGGGCAACACCAAAAAAGCCATTTTCTGGATTGATTGCCCTTAAGTAGCCTGAAAGTTAAATGACAAAATATAAGTAAATAAAACTCTTTTAGTTCTCTCCAGAACTTTGTAGTATGACTTGCTGATCCTCAAAGCAAACTGTACTGGACTGTACAACAATCCAATTTCAGTTCCATACCTTGTTCATCAAATTTCATCCAGGCAATATCATCACCCACACACTCAATCTTCCATCCTGGCAGGCTTGGGTTCATCATGGCCAAGTTAGTTTTTCCACATGCACTAGGGAATGCTGCAGCAAAATACTTCTTTTCACCTTCTGGATTTGTAATGCCCAGGATCTATTGAAAAGCAGATGCAACTGTTAAACATGGTTCTTTCTTCTTGCATTTTTAATTTTGAAGATTGTCTCCTAGCAAGTGCTAATGATAAAACATTTAATTATGCAAATTTGTTCCTACAAAAGAAACAGCATATAATATAGTTGACAAATAATACAAGCTGTACTTTATTCATCAAAAATTCCACTCTTCTTTCCCTTAGATTATCTGTAGGGAGACCTTATATTTTTAGAAATGTCGGGTGTGTATGATTCAAACATTTTTTAAATTTTTATTTTGCTGATTAAAGATATACAGACTGTATACAGTTGTGTTTCTCAGCTGAGACAGAAGAAAGCCAGGCAATGTTTTTTGGCTGCATGATTGGTGTGGAGTGAATGCACTTTATGTATGGATACTTCTATACTTCTCATAGTACGTAGATATTTTTTCTGAGACTATTCAATCATGAACTTTGAATTTTCAGTGGTATTTTATGGTTATATAATGTTTAAATGACAACAGAAAGCAAAGGCAGGAAGGGCACAATGCAAAACTCATTTAGAAAATCTAATATTTGCAGATTTTTTAGTTCATAGAGCTCTTTATAATATGAAAGGCAATTTTCAAAACTTGCATTAATTCTTCGTGATTCAACTTGTAGGGGCTATGTGGATGCCTGGTGATGATGTTTAGGCTTTGCTCAAGTACATGGATCTGCCTACAGGTAGCCACTGTCAGAAGTTCTAAATCTTTCTTGGTTCCTGATTTTATAGGTACTACTTCAAAATGTTTGGTACTTAACCTCGCAAGCAGTTTCCTATTTCTCAAAAGCCTGCCATGTGATAAATTCTTATCTAATGTTCCAGGACTATCCATATGAGACCGTAATTTCATTGATATCAAGATGTGATGTATTTATGTTGAGCTAATTTAGAGTTTAATGTCTGTTCAAACACACATGATTTAATAGCTCTTACCAGCATGTGCTCTGCTAGCCAGCCCTCTTCCTTGGCGATTCTGCTGGCAATTCTGAGAGCAAAGCATTTTTTCCCCAGTAAGGAATTTCCTCCATAACCACTGCCAAATGAAATGATCTCTCTGCGATCTGGGAGATGAGCAATCAGCGTTAACTCCGGGTTGCACGGCCAGTTGTTGATTAATGGTTCTGCAGAACAGAATGTTGTGCTCATGAATACAGCGATTTCCATGCTGGATCAGACTGTACTGCTTCATCAGCATTGAGCCTCTGACAGCAACCCATACCAGATGCTTCAAAGGAAACCCCCTGGTAAGTACTGGGGATAATAATCTCCTTTCCATGAAACTCTCATTGAGCTTTGATTCCTTTAATTGAGTTTTGAACCTAGTGCTGTTAAACAAACCACCCTAGTCTTCTATGGCAAGTGTTTCCCGTATGCTGAGAACACAATCAGCTCTAAAAGATGCTCCTGAGAATTTCCATGGGTGACAGTTTTTAATCTTCCTTACCTTTCAGTGGTAGAGGACATCCAACTGAGTGAAGGCATTTTACAAACTCTCCATTGCTCAGGGCTTTCAAAGCAGCTGTTCCCATCCGTGTCATGATCCTCATGCTTGCCACCACATACGGTGAATCAGTCAGCTCAATCCCAATCTTGGACAAAGGAGACCCAATAGGACCCATGCTGAAGGGGATGACATACATTGTGCGTCCTGTAAAACAGAGACAGGAGCAAAATGAATGGTACATGACAAAGAGCAAACCAAGGAACTTTTGAAATAATCTTTATTAACATGGAGGTTGTTTCTCACTTCTTTAAAAGCTGTTTGTCTTGCGGGTGTTTCCAATGTTTAAACATCTAACTTATTGTTTGTCTGATCATGTAGCAAGTTTTATCTTAAGTGTTGAAAACAGCTGTTCAGACAAAATGTCTAGCCAGTAGTAAAAGTGGGCGGAGGCCAGTTCCTCTGTTAGTGTAAATCACCGAATCTGAAGTTAGTGCTGGGGATGGGGATCCTCCATTCTCACCTCACTTGCTAACTGCTGCAGAGTTGCTGCGTGACTTGAAGAAACCACCCAAATTCTCCTACCGTACCGTGTCCCTCTTTATGAAGAGCAGAATTAATTCTTTACTGGAAAGAGACTGAGGACTATTCTTGTGCAGGCATTTGGATTTGTGGTAAAGATCCAGATGAAACCTACAAAATGACTAATATCAGGGGTCCCCACCTAAGCATTCAGCTAACATCTTTCATTAGAGATCACAAGAATTGTTATTATTAGTGTTTTGGTAATCCTAAAAATTCAATGTCAACCTTCCTTTCTCACTCACCTTGCATGCAGCCTGGGAATCTGGTATTGAAGGCTTTCTCAAAATCTTCTTCTGACATCCAGCGCCCCAGCTGGCTAGTTCCAGATTTAGGGATTGGAGTGGTATCTCTCTGTTCTTGAGTGATAATGACGGTTTTGCTCTCAATTCTTGCTACATCTCTTGGGTCAGTGAGAGCCAACCAGCTGCATTTCAATGAAAATCAGGAAATTAGACATTAATTATTTTAAAAAATTAATTATTTAAAAAAATATCAATACGACAATTTCCCCCCTTCTATTAGGGCCCTTTAGCACAAAAGGGTACAATGTTTTGTAAGGCTAAAACTACAGTGACAAAGCTGATATAACTGAGACAATCTCAAAAATTAGTTAGATACATTCTCTCATACAGTCTGTTTCAAGACTTTATAGTATGAATAACAAATTACATGGCTTGGGAAATTCCAGTTACATGTTAATATTCCTTTGCCTCTTATCTCAGCTTCATTCTCTGTTGCTGACTTTCAGGGAAAAGTTAAGAATCTTATTTAATTCTCCTCATCAGTATACAGTTGTTTTGCATAGGGACTGCAAAGTGATGCCTGAAGCAGAGCAGATGCCAAGCAAGTACTTTAAGTGTTGGTCTAAATGCCTGTGGGATGAGAATCCAGCCTAGTGTATTGGCATTGTCCTTTAAGTTAGAGGCATCACAAAGGAAATATTGAGTATAAGCATGATCATAAACAGTGAAGGAGTTTATTAAACAGGATTGTTTCTCCCCTCTAAAGAATTTTTGCCATTTATTTACAATAGAGAGGATTGTTTTACATTTTCACCTCTGCGCATAGAAATTTTCCACGAGTATAAAAATGTTCTAGTTGGGCTGTCATAACCATCATCACTACAGCTAAGCATATAATTAACAATGAATAATTTATCTGGTGAATCTTGCCCTTTTCTCTCCCAAATAGTCTGCAAACAGATTGCCAAATTCCTGCACTTAGTTATTCAAAAGTCTTTGCAGATTTCCATGAAGATTTCTTAGTCGGCACGTAATTCCTGAGCATGTACTTGTTGTTAATATTCTCCTTTCACGTTGGGTTAGTTGGGAGAGATGATGAAATAGTTGAAAAAAAGTATTTGCTGAATACATTACAGTCAAAGCTCATCGGCATGATATGAATAATGCCTGTACTGAATAATATTTGAACACCCACAGAGCTATTTGAATGCCACAAAGAAAGTATTTGATGAATAAACTAATTGACTAAAATAGTAGAATTCTTCAAAAGATGTATTTGCTAAATAATATTTAACCACTGCTAATGATTAGTTACACAAGTCTCATGACATTATTTCAGTTCCCTGATTTATGTAACTAATCAATAGAGACAATGTACAGTTGATAGTCTTATTGAATAATATATTTTATGTTAATTTTTTAGAGGAAAAGTTTGCTTTTCCTGAGTATTTCACCTACGTAAACTGCAGTGCCAAAATGTTAATGGAAAGCAAATATTGAAAGGTTATGAAGAGTTCTAAATGTAAACGGGACAGAAAATACATGTTGCTGCTCTGAGATGCTACTTGACTTCCTTTTATGCTACTCACCAGTTCTCATACTTGCTCAGCTTCTTGATCATGCCTTGCTCTACCATGATGTCCAGAATTTTTTTGTTTTCTTCTTCCGAGCCATCGCAGATATGAATGCTCTCAGGTTGGCACAGCTTGGCATTACTTTCAATGAACTTCCTTGCTTCTGGAGGCAGGCTCTCCAAATCCCCCTGGATAACCTTGGGCATGATGTTTACTTCGGCTTTCAACTCTGGGGGCATTATTGCAGCCTGCAGTGGATCTTGTTGAGGGCTTTGAAATACTGATCACAGTCTAAAATCAAATATATCATGTCTGTTAGCATACTGTGACATTCTAACCATTGTAAATCTGCCTCCCTAATGATGTATAATGCAAAAACAGAATTTGTAGTAGACTTAATTATATATTTCTGCTTAGAAATCATTATAAACAACTTGGATCACTGGTAATCTCAAGCTGGAAAAAATAGAAACTGTTCTACTTACTGTCTTTAAAAGATTGAGTTGGTTGAATGTCGGTGAGGATCTGGCTCCCCTTTCAGTTCATCCAGTTTCGCTTGCTTTGGAGTGCTCTTGTGATCATTGGTTTCCCAGGTGGCACTCTCCTTCCTTAAATATTGTTCATTGTGTCCATCCCACTGGGTGAGGTGAAGGAGGCTTGTCCTTTATGTCACCATAGGATGTGTCTTTGGATGCTGCCACTGACGCATTGTCATCGTGCAGAGTTGTCAACAAAGCAACCCTGACAAGGTAATCATTTAACAGGTTTGATTAATGAATGCTGAAAGCGGTGGTTCTTAGCCCCTGGGTTTGCTGTTTGAAGCAGTTACAAAATTTAGCAGTTTAACCAAACTTTGATCTAGTTTGGCTTTGAAACCAAAAGCGTCATAACTTCTCAGTGTGTGGGAAAGGTTGAGTACAAAGAGCATGTGGAACCGGGAACCAGGGGGTCGCCCAGGCAAGGCACAGCTGGCACGCTTTGTAAGCAGACGCTTGCTAGTTGGCTGTGAAGCGGAGGCTCGTCCAAGGTGTGTTTACTCACCTTGGGAACGCTGCCTTATCTGTGGATAAAGTTCAATGCTGAGCACTGATAGGCTTGAATAACCACTATATATGCCTGCCTGGAGATCTTTTTTTTGTCCATGCAATTCTAAAAAGAAAACAAGCAATGTAAATCTAAATGCTGATTTTCCTTAAGTGCTGGAGCAAAAGTTTTCGATTATGGCTTGCTTTAGGCTCTTGCAAGCTGAGCAGTTATTTTCTATCTCTACAAGCTCAGAGAAGAGGCAGATCAGCAACTGTCTCAGTAATTAACCCCCTCCCTCAAGTCTTATTTGCCATTTTACTGTGGGTACAATGGGGGTACAAAATATTGACCTGTCTTTGAATTAGTACCCAAAGAATAGGCACAAAACCACTCAGGAATGTGACTGCACACTTCTTGTGTACCTGTGAAGTGCACTATACACACATATACACATGTATAAATACATGTGTACATATGTGTGTATGTTGTGACAGTGCGTGACACCAACAGCCACTGCTGCGCTTATGGTTCTGAAGGCAAGGGTGTGACCTCAGCCCCCTCAGTCTCTCGTCTAACCGTTCCTGTGTCTGTCTGTCAGCTGATTACCTTCTCGCACTCCATTTTAGACCATCATGCCCATAAAGAGAGGCTGATCTTCATGTCCATTTGTCCATGCAGTCGGGATGTGTGAGGACTAAAGTATTTCAGACAAAAACAGAAAACTGTTGAAATAACCCTGCTGCCATTTCATCTCACTCCACTTCCACCCAGTCCCATCAATGCTGAACTCTGGCATCTTTGATATTGATGGGGCTTCCACCATGCATGTAAAATATTGTCAACAGTAGTTTGCAGAACAGGAAATTTGGGAATCCAAGTTAAGTTTCTGAGAGTTCTTTAAAACAACAAAATCGATGCAAGTATCTCATACAAAGGATATTCATAACCTGTCACCTGCTCACGTTTGTGCAGTCAATGAGATTTTTCCTGCTAGGCTTTCACTGATGCAGACACCAGAGAGCTGCAAGCCTTGAAGAGCCAGGTCTGGCACAGCAGCACAGACCAGAACTTCAAATTTCAAATACTATGGAGCTGAACCTCACCAGTGCAGTGGTCAGCGACCACAGGAACGCTTCCCCTGGGACTGTATCCTCTATCTCCCCTGAAAAGCCTTTTATTATGTTTTGTAAACGCAAAGGGAAGAAAATAGTGAAGTAAGAGGGCCTGTCCTTGATGCACAGCAAGGCCAAACATTCCTGAAAAGGAAAACAAAAATCTGTTAGGATAAGAGGTGCTGGAGTTTGCTTCAGAAGGGGCTCTGTGGTAAGCAAAGGTAAAATGAAGACAATTTAATAATGACAGTAGTGTTAGTGTTTGGAGTCCACATGCTGTGTCACTGGTGGAGCTGATCAGAAATATTTTGGTTAACCATTTTCATGTTAAAATATATCATTAAGTATTTTAGTAAAAATAAAATGTGGCACATTGTTCAGTAATACCGAGCCAACTGTTTTTCCAGTGAGGTACGAAAATAATTGGGGTCCTTCCTTGCTGATGGCCAGATAAAAGCCATTATACATACAAATAACCAACTGAGAGTAAAACAGCAACACTTCAGTTTGCAGAAAAGAAGACAGGGGACCAGAAAATGATCATATTGCAGCACGACTGAAGTCTGAATAAAAGCTTCAGACTGGTAGTGTAACAGCGTAGGATTAGTCCTAGTGCCTCTTCAGTTTTGAGTTGAGGAAAAAATCCCCAAACCCGGAGCATTAGTTTCTGCCAATTAAATTATAGTCAGGCAGGTGTTGTGCAAATTTTCTCACACTGCAATCCTAACCTCCCACAATCTTGCTATACAAACTGTGGACTTCTCTTGAGAAGACACTAAATATGCCAAATTGGTGGCACTGTGTTATGAACATATGTCCATTAAAAATCACATTAAGGATTCCAAATGTTTTTCATTTGTGATGGCAGCAGGGCTTGAGTGCAGATGTCCACTGGGAATTCTAGACACTTAAGCATCAAATTACTTGTATTTAGGTAACACCTCCTATCAGAGAATCTCAAAGCATATCACAAACACACAGTAAGCCTCAAGACCCTATATAAAGCATGCATAGTATTTTGTACTATGGTGTAATGAAATAACTGGAGCATATGCAAATCAAGGCCAAGATTTTTTTTCAAAAATCTTCTCATCTAGAGATTCAGCATTTAGATATCCAGCACATGGCATTAAAGGTTTAATCTGAGGATACTGAATTCTCATAACTACCAGTGACTGCCAAAAAAAATCAGAAGTGGCATCTCCAATAGTTCATTTGTAGTGGTCTTGAGGTGTTCACCCAATGTCAGCATATACTGCTGTTTGCCATATGCGTGTCTGCCTTCTGGATTCAGTGAGCTGGGAGATTTCACTAGTAAGAAACACGGGAGGTGGACTGGGGGGAATGTAAGGGCTTTTACAAAAAAAAAAATGTCTTGAATGTAAAGTTTATTTTCCATTTAAGTGAAAAATCTTCTTTAGTCGTAACTATATTATAATACTCATCTAATTGCTGGTACAAATTCTTTGGATTGAACTTTTTTTGACACTTTTTCTCTGTACATCTTGACACTTGAATGTGATGCTCATCAGGTGTCTTCATGGAAGCTGTCAAATTATTTAAATGAGTGTGAATCTGACATTTCTAGATGATAGTATTCAACAAGTGCCTTGAAAGGAGTGTTTTCAGGATGTTTGCTTTGATGGACACCATTCTGTTCAAAATAAAGGTTTTGAGCACTTCGACTTTCCCTGACTTGCTGGAACTCAATTCAATAAATGTGAAGCTTCTTGGATGCTCAGAGAAAGTGTCACAAAGTTTCAGACTTCATTGCTACAGAGATGTAACAAAGCACTCTCAATGAGATCTGAAAGTTAATGGCATATAATAATACTCAGAAGTTCTACCCCCTCCCATACTAATTATCCCACATATTGTCACTGCAAAAGAGTTTTTATGTCACTCGTTGTTTTGTTAAAAAATGATAGCTTTTTTTATAAAGATTCTCCCAGCTAGTCTGCCAACTGAAGAACATTGCTTCTTGATTGTTATTTTTGCTGTGATGTTGAGCTCAGTTGACACCAAGCGTGCTGCAATTGCTGTTTTACTGAATGCTGTATGAGCCCAGATCCAAGGGCAGCCCTTGTAAACGTACAGTTCATAGAGACCAGGGACTGCTCTCTCAATTTTAGGGAACAAAACCTGACCTGTGCAAATTATCTGCAGTTGCAAAAGAGTTTGTGACAGAGCCAGGCGTTTATTCCAGAACCACCGCAGCTCTGTGTGATATTTCCACTTTACAGCCACTTTTGTGGGCAGAGCTCTGGCCCAGCTGCATGAGATCTGGGGTCTCTGGCCACACGTGCTGCATGCTCCTCTCCTTGTGCACAGTGCAAACTGTGAGACAGGTCCCCTGGGACCAGGCGGAACAGGTAGCAGCAAACTGGGAGCACAGTGCTTCCCTTCCACCTCCCCCTCTCCAACCCTAAATGATATGTTGTTGTCTTGGGTAGCTTGTAGGAAACTATGTTTGTGGATCACTAAGGTGATATAGCTTTTTTGCCTGTCTTCAGAGTTACGTGACATGTTCTGATGGCAGAGGAACAGGAAAGGGGGAAAATACCCAGATTTATCTTGGTTAGATTGGACTTTCATTTAGCCTGTCCAACTATTTTATCTTGACAACAGGCGTGTCAAAACTTCTCAGAACAAGCTGAAGTAAATCTCAGCTGAAAGGAACATGCATTAGTGCATGTTTATGTTCTCTGATGGAAGTCATGAACCTTTCATGCTTAGTATCAGCTCAAGTGCTCATTCCTAAGCTATATTTTAGGGAAGGTCCTTGCTGTGCCACGATACGTACCAAGGCTGACATTATACCACAGGCAGACTGGTTTCTTGCTTGTTATTCTTCTGATTTGGCAAAAACTATTTACTCCTTTTCTTTTCTTTAGAGCTTGCTTTTACAGGCTCTCTGATACTGTTATAGTCACCAGGGGAGGTGAGGTTCTCTTTTCCATTTTCTCTTGTAAAGAATAAAAACTGGAGTCTTGGCTAGGGAGGTACTGTGGTTCATTCACACGCTGCCTGTAAAGGATACTGAGAATTTAATTCCCTCCTGTCACGCTGGCAACCCTTCTCAGCAACACAAGACACCCAGTTTGGACTCCAATTTTGCAGCTGGCACTCAGGTGGGAGACGGCACCCCCCCACGCAGAGCAAGGCAAGCATTCCCCATTAATGGTGTTTCTGCACTTGGTGGCTCTGAGCAGCATGTTATCCACTGTTCATGCTTCTCTCTCACCAGCCCATTAGTTCTGGGGATGGCATTGATTCACATAATCTTAACCCTGCTATGTAGTCACTCTTTGGGAGCCATTTCTCAGACTGTGACTCTACTCTGGGGAACACTGTCTTCTCTCCTAAAACCCACAGCAGGGATCAGTGTGAATATCTGGTTCTCCCTCTGTATCCACTGGTATCTGACCAGTAGCCAGGTATGTGTAATCCTGACAAGGGTGAACTCGGGAGCTCTCCTAATCTACTGTAGGTCTAATAGGCACATGGAGAGTCTGGACCCACCGAAGTTTTGACTGAATTTACCTTAGCCAGAACAAGGCAGATAAGAACATGACTATGATTTTTTGCATGGTTAATGCATTTTTCTTTTGGCTGGATGCACAGCAGAACCACAGCCAGGAGAGAAGGGGACAAACTGTACTAAACAGAGTGGAAAACAGTCAGCATAAGGTTGTGTGTTTCCCTTCACCTATGCAGCATCTGCTCTGCTCAGTCATACAAAGCCCAGATGGCACCAAGATTTAGTTTTGCAAATAAAAATGGTAACCCTTGCTGGAGAGAAATCTGTTTACTACAGTGCTGTGTGTTTGCAGCTGTCAAGGACTCCCTGCTTCCTACCTGTGGAGGGGGTAAAAGCCAAATCCTTGTACCAAACCCACACAGTTTCAAGCAGCAGGCTATGTCTCAACCTCTTGTTCAAGAGAGGTTTCTGACTTCCTGCTGATTACTAGGGTCCTACTAACTGCGCCCTTTGACAGAGACTTCACCTGCTCAGGCCTTATGGAATGAAATGTCAGCACCTTTTAAAATGTAAACTGGTTTATTTTTTCTAGAATGAGATAATCCTGGCTTCTGGTGCTCCTTCTGTTTGCATGCTGCTCTTTATATCTCTCTATGCTCCTTTGCTTGCTAGCAGCACTCCACTGTCAGTTGTCATTCCAGAGTTACACTGCTCTGTCTACCTGACTGGCAATGTGCTTTTTCTCATTTATTGAAATACTCTCATTTACCTTTTGTCTCGCTTGCCATTTTTATTGCTCATTACACGCAATCTGGCCTACTGGACACAGATCTATATGTCCTTCATGATCCAACTTCTTTAAAGAAGGATGGCTCTGAACAGTAAGAGCGGGTGCAGATTCAGAAGTTTAGGTTCTGTTTCTTCCTCTGCTATGGATTTCCTTTTTGACTTTGGATGTGTAACTTTACAGCCCCAAGTCTTTATCGTCTCCATGGGAAGGGGGTTGGGAGTTGATAATGCCGATTTCTCTCTCTTCTTGTGTATTCTTCCTGGCCTGAGGAGTTTAAAACCTAATTAGACGAGATCATTATCTCTTATCATATTTATGTTCTGTGCCACAGATAGTCCCTGCTGGGTACTCTTTAGATTATTGGAATGCAAATAGTATGTTTTTATTTGAAATGAAAAACATTTACTATAACCTGTTTTCTGCTTTGATAGCACAAAGGCATCAACTTGGGCTGAACTGTGTTTTCCGTTTCAAGTAAGATTTGTTCTATATTTTTTTCCCAGGAAAATAGCTTTGATGAATATTTCAAGCACTTTGTAACACTGGAAATGACAACAACAGGAGAGAGAAGCTGATCATGCAGAAATAAAAGCCAGGCTACATCTAAAGGTCAGAAGGCAAGTGTGCCTATGTCAAGCACTACATACCTATCAGTTCTTGAACCTGACTGCTGCAGGAAAATCAACATTACAAAAACCAATTACCTCTGTAACAGAGCCTGTGTTTATTGGTAAATCCTAGTGTAAGTGTTAATAGGTCAGGTGAAATCCTACATACTGTACACTTACGCTTAGCTCATTTCTAATAGGAAGAAGACAACTTGGGTAGACCACAATGGGATTTTTCAGTGTGAAAACATTCTTGTTCGGCCAGTGTAAATGGTTCCTACCAGACAAGTGCCACTATTGCTATACACAACACTCAGTAAAGAGGTCAGGGGTGCATCCAGGCCCTGGAGATCACACTTTTTTCTTGTCCTTCTGGGAAGACAAAATTCTGACTCTGCTGTACATGCTTCTGTTTACTGACCATCTGTACCTCTCTCCAAATTTACTTATTCAGGATGATTCATAATCATATGAATACTGTTTACTTGAAGAACCTCTTATACATGAGCTTAAACTAATACGTACAAATGAATAGCAACCAACTTGCATTCTGCAAAGAAAGTAAAAACAAGTAATCCACATGTTAACCTTGTATAGTTCAGGAATTTGTATTGCAACAGCATTAAGGCAGTACATCCTTATTTTGGGCGAAAGCATACGCGGCACTCTGCCCAGATATTACTGTCTTAAGATAGCACAAAAGAAGGGTATGAATGACAGATCAAGAGACTGTAAGTTAGTAGAGGCAGCTCTGAACAGAGTAATAACCATTATTCACAAAACACCAGTCACTTAGCTATTCTCATTTGCTTTCTAGGCACTTACTCATCTTGCTGTTCAAAAAGATTATAAAGAGGAGGACTATAAAGCTGACTTTGTTTATCCTTATAGGAGCACAAAAGATTTACAACTATGTCTACTATACCATATTTCTGTTACAAGTTCCTGATGGAGAGGTACAGGGCTGTCTGGTTTTGGACTTTAAGTGATTATTTGTCACTAGCAGGAAGGAATACTAAGATTTAAGGTATCTCTGCTAATAAATATCAAGGAGTAAATCACCTGCTGTCAGTGAAATCTCTCTAATATATACATGCCCTTAAATTTTGTAGCCCATCCTAGATATCTTTGGATTTTTAAATCGAGAAGCTCAATTCAGGATCCTCAGAAACTTTAGCACCCATGCAGATTTGTGATCTGAGCTGGAAAAAACTTGCACAGGAAGCCACTGCTCTTCTGAACCCGCCAACCAGCTCCTTACTGCTGACTTTGCAAGGTTTAATGTGCACTTGCTGCATATCCACGTGGAAGCAGAATTTGAACTCCTTTGGGTTGTACATCTCACTTATTGATTTATTAGGACAATGATTTAATAGTCTTGTTCCCCGGTGATCCCATTAACTTCCAAGCACTGATGCCTGTTTAGCTGTACACAAAGAGCTGTTCTCAGAACTGTTTTCCTGATTAAAGATTAACAATGTGATAAAGGCAAGGAAACATGGGCATCCTTGAATTTTGTTTCTTACATCAGTTGGGTTAAACCTTTACTATCTTTTCTCACTGTGTATCTTCACTTCGTGTTTGGCAATCAAATTCAGCACAGCTCTATCACGTTTCCTCCAGTTTAGTCAAAACAAGAGGAAAACTTTCTGCCTTTTAAACTTAACTCTTTGACCTTTACACAAACAGCAGCAAAAACCTTTACTAACTAACTAAGGTGAGTTGTCTTTAAAACTTTCTTTGCTATCTCTTGGATAAAGAGTATTCTATAAAAACAGTGGAAGTCACTGAGGTGTAGTTAACTGTAACCATGTTAATGTCTTTTGAAATGGAAGTAAAATGCTCCTCAAGTAAACACACTTCTTCCAAACAGGCCCAGGCACGCGGATCTGCTGTCTGCCACAAGCAGCAAGCCATGCATTACTGGATGGCAGAATTGTTTCTAAATATATCACGATGTTAGATGAAACAGTTAATACATAAATTGCAATTATGGTTAATATTTTTAGACCACTTCCCTGACTTGTGTCTGAGCAATCACCCCTGGTACTTTCAGCTCCAATAAGCTTCTGTTAAATGCTTCCCCTTTTATATATCCCACATCTGTATGCTGTTATGCCCTGTTTTTTTGTCATGCTATATAATTATAATCGCTTACAGTATGGAGCAGGATTTTAAAAGCATAGGCAAGACATAAAAGCATTAAGTGCTCTAACTTAATAGAAGTTGGTTTGGTTCTTCTACAAGAACCACTCGTATTTAAAGAGGAGATTTGTCTTCTCAAAGCCAAGAAGAACATGGGAGAGAGAGCAAAGCAAAGGTTTCACTGTGCCTTAGGCCCAGCCTGTATCAAGCGAACTGTGCATGAATGGCACAGTCCAAGCAATCACCGTGCCTCTGGGAGAGCTCCGCAACTCTCCTCACCCTCCTCTTTGCACTGAGAAAGAGAAGTAGAAATTTATACTAAGGCCAGACACTAGTCAATCAATACCCTCCAGAATGACTTCTGTTTGTCTTTGCTTTGCCATACTCCCATCTTTCCTTTGCTTTGGAGAATAATTAAAGAAACAAGTAGGATTGTACATACAAGTAGGACTGTATAAGTTTCTGGGTCTGAGGTCTGACCAGCTTTTATATGGCTTCTATGGGGCCTTGTGCTGTTTTACGTAGACAAGAAATCCAAGTCAGACCTGAATGCTAAATAATGTCTGCTGGAATCAACTGCAACTCCCATCTTAAAGCCAGATGTCTGGAAAAAAAAAAAAAAAAAAAAAAAAACCCTAAAATATTTTAATAATAGTCTTCTTTCCAAGTGATCGGTATCTTTTCTGAAATTCAGAATGTATGATTTCTCCTGAGAATCTTCTAGGCCAGCGCTCTGAAGCACCACATTTATTCTGAATCTGCTACTTTCAGTTGCTTAGAACAGCATCCAAAAATATATATAATCCATTTTTTTTTATCTATCTCACTGATTAGCTGACATGCTTTCATTTTATTATTTTTTTTAATTAAGGTTTTTGGTGGTCTCTGAAGTAGTGCTTCATCAGTGTGAAAGTGGAACACTAAAAGAAAAAGTTGACAACAGCACCAGAAAGTGAAGTGAAAAGATTTCACCATTTAGTGAGTATAACTTGATAACAGAACAATATTTAAAAGAGCCACATGAATTAGAAGATCATAAAAGTATACCCTCTTTCACTGAAACAAGTGATGGTATGGAGATGGTTATTTACTGCTATCATTGTTGAGACAAGCAGGATCACACTGCAAAACAGGTGAAGAAGGTAGCAATTGTCCCTGGTGTAAGAGCAAAAGTAAAGGCGTAAATGTTTTTAGACCAATGTTAAAGCACACAGATACCACTTTGACAGGTGCAGTGTGAATACGACATACACTTGGAAACAAAAGTGAGACATTGGAGGAAAGTGAAAATGGAAAACTTTCCAGATGCCAGGTGGAAAATGATATTAAAGCTGTCAAAATAAGTCACAACAAAGACTGGGTTTCCTAGTAGACTAACAGGAGCCATGTTCCAGAGGAGAATGGAGTTTTCAACTACAAGAAGGAATATCATAAAATGGAATGATTATGAACACGTAAGGTTAAAGTAGGGCTTATTTATTTGGCTTTTTTGCTTTTACTCTGAGTTTTGTGGACAGGTCAGAAATGTGTAAATAAATCACACCATTATTGCTTCACACAGTTATCTGTTCTGGGCCTAATTCCAAACCCATTTAAATTGATGGCAATCCTTCTGTTGGCATCAGAGGATTGTAGTTCAGGACCTATGATAGGAAGATGGAAATGCAAAACATACACAATAAAGGCTGGTTATACAGCCTCTAAAGCTATCTGAAGTGATTTTCTAAAACACAGGAAGAGAGTGAAACTGAAGACTTTGAACTACCTTCAAGGTCAAATATGCTTTATGTTACATCATAACAGAGCTTTTTATAAAAAGTCAGCTGCATATAAAAAGCAGTAAACATCTTAAATATTATAAAAGACACTATTCAGATTTAAGTCTGACAATCTGAACAAATAATCCAATATTTTACTCATCAAAAAAAGTCAGTTGAGTTGTTCATACTCAGGGGAAAAATGCAGATCAGACCGAAGTTTGCTGTGTTTCCTTAGTGCAGCCAAGGGTAGAATATACTCTGCTGATTTAGGATTTCTGTTGTCCATGTATTCACCTTCATGCACTGGTAAATTCTTATCAGGAATTTATGTGCAATTTTGTGGCTGAATTTTGTTTCTTTACGTAACATTAGTTTAGCACAAAAGAACTGGTAGAAGTTAAAATCCTTACAAAAGGAATGCCTTTATATTCCTTGTTAGATATTCCTAACAAAAATAATTCATATTTAGCATGTTTACTCCACCAAATATAATTATGACTTAAAAAAAATAAAAAGGTGCTCTATTCTTCTCATGACAGATGTTTCATGAAGACCGTTGATATGTTAGAAAGAAATAGTCCCTTTATAGGAGTGGGTAGAAGCCAGATTACAGTTAGAGATGCAGTATTTGGTAACTGGAGATTGTATACACAATAGACCATAGCAGCCATTGTGGAGCTGTTAACCTCCATTGTGTCAAAACATAATAAGAAAGTGCTTTAGTTTGTAGATTGCTGATCCAAGTGGTTCCTTTAAATTCAACATAAATGAACTAAAGGACTGTTCTGCCCTTCCTTTTATAATCTTTGAGTTATAAATCCTCGAAAATATCAGTTTATAATGGAAATAATTACAGACCTTTAACTGTAGCTGCATGGATGGTGCTGGTATTAATAATGCAGAAGTACGAGGCAGGACAGCTCTTGGATTCTGATAACTGATCAAATGCAGAGAAACTCATTAAAATGACCTAAAGGAGGATATATTGTTATAACAACTTTTTTATTCAGTGCCCTTCAACTATCATAATGGCAAAGTATATGTAGCAACCTGAAAAGACTAAGCAATGCATAAGAACTGTAATCTCTAGCTATAGTCACCAGCAGCATAATTACATGTATGTATAGTGTGTTCTGCATCCTGTTCTCTGGTTTTGAGAGCCCACAGATTCTGTAGATTACAAATAATGTGGTAACTACATTGAAATATTAGCCCTAAATTTCTGGAATACATATTTTCCCTTAAATAATTGCTTTGGATTTGTGTTGATTCCATGTAACATACTAGTTATGACTAATTTGCAGTTATTAAGTGTAAAAAATTTATATTATTCTTGCATTTAGGATTCTGCGGATTTGTAGATAGGAGATTGTTGTCAAGGGTATTTATGGGAATTACAGGAACCTGCTGTCTCTGAAGATAAGGCCCACTAAGGTCAATGACCTCAAATCAGGCTTGTCATAATATTCATTTTTCAAGATGTGAAGATTTTAATTTGTCATCCTTACAACTTGTTATAATGGCCCCACTGAGGTACTTTTCGTGGCTACATCTTTTGCAGTAATCTGGATCACTGGCTTTTCCAATGGTGCCTGCTATCTTAGGCACCCAAAACACAAAAATAAAAATGTCCCTGACAAATTCTGTGGAAAAGGGCACACATGGCTCCTGGATACCCAGCAGTGCTAACTGTATTCAGAAACACACTGTATAATATTGGCGTTGGGCAAAATACTACCTTGTCTGATGGAATACTACAGCTAAACAGACCAGCAACATTTGCTGCTACTTTGTACTAAGGATATTTCACAAATGCCAGTTTCAAGGAGTCACTTAGATAGGTGAGGAAAGCCATGAATTGGTTAGGGATTTCTTTGTTTTGTTTTAAGTTCAGTACAGCGTTGAGTGGGATCTCAGTAATGCTGGGCTATAGTTGCTTTGCAATGTAGTGTGCTGTGCAATGTACTACCTATCATTTAGAGGTAAGGCTCCAAATCCTTCCTTTTCACTGGTGTCTAATAGAGTATGAATAGTAAGTAGGCATTATAAGATGTTTGAGGGTTGGAAATTGCTAGTCTAGAAGGGTACAAAAGATTAAATGTTAGTGTCTCAAATCTTACAAGTTTACCTCAAAGACATTTTTACAGTACCTTTGGAGAACTCTTAAAACTAAAACTTCTTGTTCTCCTTGAATAACCAATCTTGACCTAAAGTATAGTATAATGATGCTTATATACTGCTCTACTGCCTCTGCAAACATACTTCAGTCGATTTTGCAAAATACTTAAGATCCACGCGTAAGAGATGCTGCAGTACTAGCCGTCAGCCAGCTCTTCAGTAGCACTCCAGCAACGTGATACCCAAGCTAAAGTATTTCTGTATGAGAAACACGGGAATCACTTTAAATATTTTGAAAGCGGGGAAACCAACTGAGCTCAGCCCCGCAGTCTCCAGCTGAGCGGGAGCAGAAGGTAAAGGGCCTTCAATTAAGACTGAGAGATCTTCACCTAGGACTTGGCATGACAAAATGTCAGCCTGCTTTCACAGCCCTGTCACAGGGGTGTGCCGCTAGCTCGCCACGCAAGGAGCCAGGCTCTCTGCCATCCCTCAGGCATGGGCCTTTAGAGGTACTCTGTGCTCGACCATGACAGCCCTTGTGCATCACAGAGAATGCACAGGTGACAAACCCGCTCTCAACGCAGCCAGAGGGCCAGCCTCTCCCTCACTGAGGGGCAGATTTCTGCTGGCTGTGTGCACAGGGAGACAGTGCCATCATGCCGAGCGCATAAGCGGGAAGGGAACCCTCCCTTGCTTGGCACACCCTTCCCTGAGGGGACGGGCCTGGCTCAGCAGGCACTGTAGGCCCGACGGGCCACCTGCCCCAGCCACCCACACACACACCAGGGGCTGGGCCCGCCGCTGAGGGAAGAGCGTGCGGGAGGTGTGGGTGCTTCCCACTGTGGGGCCGTGAGACGGTTTGGGGTGGGGTCCTCCGACCAAGGATTAGGGGGAGCTTGAGGGAGTGAGGGGGTGTGTGTGGTTGGGGCAGCAAGGGGAAGGTGGTGGTCATGGCGTGAGGGGCTGCAGGGAGGTCTGGGGAGATGGGGGCTCATGAGGTGGCAGTGGGAGTGGAGTGGAGGGTTGTGGCTGTGCTGAGGGAGGTCTCAGGGCAGGCAGGCCAGTGAGGTGGTCCCAGAGCTGACCGAGGAGCTGGAGTGGGAGGCAAAGCTGGGGAGCTTGACCTGAAAGATCATGGCTTGCCCTCATTTTTAACTTCACCTTTTGAACAGGTTCACTCAGTGATGGATACAGCTTTAGGGCTGCTATAACCTTTCACCAAGATCAAGGGTGCTGAAAAAATCTGGGACAGAACAGGAGAAAAGGGTGATGAGGACAGGATAACCTGAGTGAAGGACAGGAGCAGTGTCAGTGACCACAGTGCAGGAGACAACATGCTGATGGGGACAAGTGACTCCCCAGAATGGTCCCCGTCTCTTGAAGAGGGTGAAAAACACTTGCTGACGCTACAGACAGTGTGTTTGAAGGCCGGGGAAGATGACTTTGAGGGAGTCCATCACATAACTGCCCATCTGCAGGAGGGTGTGCAGGCGGCAGTGCCGGCCGGGGTAGCTGTGCTGCAGCCAGTGGTGGTGGTGGTGCAGCATGGGCAGGGAGTATCATTAAGTGGGCAGGAAGGTGTCTGTGCTTTTTATGACTTGGGGTTGATGCAAATTAACATTTTGCAAGAAGGGAAAGCAAAGAGTTCAGAAAGCAAATCAACGGAGAAACCACTTGACATGCTACCGATTGAGGTACAAATTCTGGATGTGGTGAAGATGGTAATATGATAGTTGTTAGCTCGTACTATCACACTGATATGGCTCTGACTTTAAGATCATTTTTTGTAAGCGTTCAGATTTGCTGGACTGAAATAGCTAATCCTTTGTACATCTCTCTCTAATTTCATCCCATATTTAAAAATGCAAACCAAAAATTTAGCCTTCCCAGATTACTAGGTTTATCCTGTTAAAGCTCAGGCAAATTTTAATTCAATTCATCAGTCTGGTGCTATTGTTTTACAGCCTAGATCTGTCAAGTAGCGTTAGACATTTCCCTTCTTCTCCTGTATGAGTACAATACAACAGTGGTTGTTAAAGCTGAATGTGTAATATGGTTTCATATGAAATGCATTGTATTGAAAGGTCATGCAAACACTGGTATTAAATTTAAGCTAACTATTGGTTTTAGAATAAAATATATTTGCTTTCAAAACTTACTTGCCACCCTAGATAATTTCTGAGGTATGATCATATTTAAGTTTATCAATAATAAAAAAAAAGGCTATCATGACCTTATGACATGATATGCCATATATAAACATCACAATCCTATATTAGTTTCATTAAATATATATATATATCTTCTTGTCCTTTTCACTTAAAAGGCAAATGTACTGAAATGAAATTAAAAATGTTAAAAAAAAAAAAAGTTGAGGATTTAAGTTTCTATATTCTCAGTGCTGCAGTCTCAAAAAGATGCTCTGAAATTTGATAAATTTTGAAGAGCTAGGGCTCAATTTTTGTAATTGTTCGGCTCCCAGTTATTCTGCTAAATGTTAAATGTGAATTTTTGTTGCAGTTTTGTCCATAATATATGGGATGAAAAATAGTGGATTGTTTGTTGTTGATAGCTCAGTTGTTTTGCCACTAGCAACTAGTTTTGATTAAGGAAGCTGAAAAACTCTTTCTTATTTAAATAGATTGTCAGAGATAATGATGTCACTACATTTGAAAATAAGGTGGAGCAACTGACCCCATCTGAAGAGGAGAGAGGAAAGGAATTTTTTTTCACTGTTGGGGAAGCAAAGGGCCTGAGCTGTAAAGCCAGTGATGATTTGTCAGACTCACGTGATGAAGGTAAAGAGAAGGAATATGCGTCTCCATCAGAACAAGCAGTTATAAGAAATCCCAAGCATCTAAAATCTCAAATGAGTGCTCCACGTCAGAAAAAAGGTAAAAAGTTGACTGCATAATATTTGTAGTTCATTTTTAGATAGCATATTTTAAGTTAGATTTAGCAGTGAGATTGAAATTTTGTATGAAATATTCATGCTGTCAATTGTTAGGTTTAAGTTTAGTTAAAGCTAATTTTCTGTGGAAATTTGAAAGAAGGAAGAATACCCTTCACCCTTAAGTGAAGAAAGTTATTTGTTCAAGTTGATGTCATCTGTGTTGTGTTCAGGAGATCCATTTTGAATATCATTTAGAAATTAATGGTCTCTTGAACAGGATGCGGTATTTGAAATCTCCAGGGAGACTTCAAAGTTAATATTGTGTATAAATGCCTTTGAATAAACCCAATAATAATTTATTTAGTCTTTCCTAGTCCATTCAGTTTCAAGATGCACATGTTCAGGGGTTTATGAATGAGCTTAGAATGATTCCAACTTGCTGGCTGAGTGATAGGCAAATACTAGTGCTTGTCAGCAAGGTATCTCCCAGAACCTAAATATAAGTAACAAAAAATAGCTGTTTTAATATTTTAGGAATGTAGAAGTGTGTTGCAGAGGTTAGGGACTGACTTAGAAGGGAACGGATAAGTGTCTGTTTCCCTAGAATTTGTATGTATGTACTGTAAAACTTGGATGACATCAGCAGAGTTGAAGAGTCTATGAATGTGTGCGTCATAGTATCTGGATATTAAGGTATGTTGGTAGAGGTTGTTTAAAGTATGGATATTGTACCAATTGTTAATGTCCCTTGGTTTAGTTACTGTGTTTATAGGAAGCACACTTGAGCAGCTTTAACAAAGCTAACAAAGTTCTATTGTGTGGGCATGAATCCACAATGAATAAATAACAATAAAGTGGTTTTGTTTGCTGTTATTGAAGTGTTAGCTGCACATTCTGTGTGGTATGAAGCATTGTATAAAATACATTTTGGTCTCAGCATGAAAATCATTACAGAGTGCACTTGGGAGCTGAGACAACTGTTCTGGAAAGGCTCTTCAAATATGACATATTTGCCATTTTGCAGTTTTGAATCTTTTTCAAAACTGAAAGTGCTGCACATTTCCTCTTAACTTGTTACTCTCTAAAGAAATACATTACTGCTGTGATAAGAACTTGGAAATGTTATGTAGCCCAGAAAGCATAACTTTATTCTATAATTTTTTCAAGAAACTGATCTTCTTTCCTTAAAATTAACTAATAATTTTAGAGTCTTTTACATACACTTTGCTGATTCAGGACTAACAGAAAGCTGAGAATAGTTTAGCCTGCTGTATCCAAATCATTAAATTAGTTAGTACTAATTACACAGTTAACATCAAGAAGAGTATTGCGTAGTTCATAAGTACCTTGATGAACCGCATCTTAATGATGCTGTCAAGAGAGGAACTTTCATACTGTCTTGGAGGTGGGAGCTAGACCAGGAGTTAGGATTCCTGGAATTATGTTCTAAACTATATCACTAATACGTAGCACTATTCTGGGGTGAATCGCTTAAGTCTTAAATAGATATAATAATCTCTGTCTGACAGCTTGACTTTTTGTAATGTATTTTGAAGCCCTTTTATGTGAAGCATTTTTACCAAAACTAGAGGAACTACATTGAAATTGGTACTATTTTTTGAAAAGTAAAGTCATTATTTTATGGCTCGTGATCTAAATGTATCTTTGTGCTCACAGGAGAAAAAGCAGTTTTCAAATGTGATTTGTGCACATTCACCTCACTCAGCATATCAAGCATTAATCGTCACGTGAAAATCCATTCTGAAGAAAAACGTCATGTGTGTCACCTCTGCCTTAAGGCTTTTCATACAGCTACTCTCCTGTATAACCATGTGAATGCACATACAGGTATCTAACATGTGAACATACTTCATCTTATATATTGTCTGCAAAATTTAATTAATGGGCAAGTGACTTTGTCTTAAAAGTGTATTCTGTGATCATTCCGTCCTCAGACATTTCACTGATTTTGTTTGGAGTTCCATGGTGAAAAGACATGGTCTATAGTTTGTAATTCTTTGGATATATTAATTTAAATCTTGTTAAATGCTATTCTAAAAATTTTCATCAACTGAATATTGACTTCAGTTGTTTCTGATTCCCGTGTGCATGATAGAAATTTCTGATATGTTTTCTTTGTTGCTATTTAACAATATGAAGCAAATTGATAAACCATGTGTTTATAATAAACTTATGGGGTACATTTACTGCCTATAAAAAAAATCAGAATATCAAAAACATTCTGTTAAAAAATTGTGCATGTTGATTTAAGGCAGACAAATCATACAGTTGTGTTGCTAAATAAGATTCTAAGAAATAATATATTCTTACAGGGACCAGACCCTACAAATGCAGTGACTGTGATATGGCATTTGTGACCAGTGGTGAGCTTGCACGACACAGGCGTTACAAGCATACTTTCGAAAAACCTTTCAAGTGTTCAATGTGTAAATATTCTAGTGTAGAAGTAAGTGCAGCATTACTGAATCTTTTGGGAGGTTTTGTAGGCTTTCAGATACTAGGATTTCAATATACTGTAAAGTTATAACACTTTTGCACAGATTTTTAACCTTGAGAAATTTCTGCTAAATAGGGACCTACCTGTGCTTGTATTATACAGTCCATGTCGTCCTTGATTATTGTCAAATTTCTACATGAGATCAACTCAAAATAGAAAGACAGTTGTGGATGTCAAGCTACAGTATTAATACTTGGCTTGCAATGCAAATATACATGTGTATTCTGCATTGGGAAGAATGGCCAAACCTGAGGTTGCTGTAATACCTTGATGCTGCGAGAGAAGACCATAGATAACTATAAAAGTAGGGAGGGCTGCTGGATCCCAGGAGTAATCTGCATTCTTTGAATTCTTACTTTATCCATTTAGTAATATTTATAAATTAGTTGCTTAGCTTATTTTATTTCATCAATTTTTGTACAAATTAATTTCATCAATTATTCAGTTTTTAAAAATTAGCTGTTTTAAAGGTGTTTTCTTTATTATATTAAAGTTGCTGCTAGAAAATCTATTCATGTGAATTTGGTCCTACGAAAGATTATTTGGTTCTCCTTTTACACTTCATTTAATATACTGTAGGACAAGACTAATGTGTAAAATGAAGCTCAAGTATTGTGTTTATGTGCTTGATGATGTTTGTTTCTTACAGGATTGATTTTTTTTTTAAATCTGGAAATGAAAAAAAAAATTAATAGGCTACCTAGGATTCACTTGGAAAAAAATAAGCTTTCAGTCATGCATCTATGATTGTATGTATCGGTCACAGTTAGTGGATATTGGGCATCTTGATTTTCTGTGCTGTGTCCAAATCCCAAGCTGTAGGCAAGCCTGAACTTTATTCTACACACCTCATGTTATTAATTAAATTTTGAATAACATACAGCTTTAAAAGCCTTGTCATCTAGCGTTAAAGTGCCCTATTCTTCCCCATGTTTAGATAAGGAATCATTCAGCACTCATTGCTGTTGCAGAATTCTCACTAATATTGCTGTAAGCTTTACCTGTAAGAGGAGAGCTGAAGGACCCCCTAGTAATACCATACATGTGATTTAACTTTTTTATAGCAAAGATGGCAATCATGCTTAATTTTGTTTAAGTCAATAGTATTGTGGATTTGAATGGATCTAGCAGTGAATTCATTAAGTATGAAGGAATTCAACAGAAGGTAACTCCCAATTTTAACTTGCATATCTAACAACATCACAAAAACAGTATATAAAAATATAACAAATAAAACTTTTGTAATGAATGTCCTTCACTGGGACTTGAAGATGAATAAAGGCTTTGGCTAATTTAATTTTGGGCTTTCATTTATTTTCCTCACTGTTTTCAAAGCATTTTAAGTTTGGTGTATTGAGTAGCCTGAAGGTGTTAGGTATTCCCTTCAGCTGATTTAAAAATTCTTTTTTATATTCTCACTTTAAGGTGTCTCCTTTTAGTTATGGTGGTATTAAACACAGACGCAAAATCATCTGGAGGAAGAGTACAGAAATATCACCCAAAGCCAGAACAAGCAGCACTAAATATGTGATTGATGCAATATCTGAAATTGCAGTAGATGTATTTTGTAAAGTTGCATATATTAGTTGCATATATTTTAATTGATTATACTTTTGTAATGTAAAAGTTAACGCAGAAAATTTCTTATTTTTATGCTAGGCAAGCAAACTGAAGCGACATATTCGCTCACATACAGGAGAGCGTCCTTATGCCTGTTACCATTGCAGTTACGCTAGCAAAGATGCATATAAACTGAAAAGACACATGGTAACTCATTCAGGTAGGATTCCCTGATGTAATGATCAAACCTATGTCTCTTGTAGGCCTTCAAAATTCATAGATCTACTTATGACCTAATTTCAGGCTCTAGAATGTAAGGTTTTCATTTGTGATCTTGAGTACAAACATGCCTGAGAAACATGTTCTCTTTAAATGTTTTGGATCTGGCTATTGGCAGTCTAGCTATACAGTGATAATAGGGAAAACAGTAAGAACTGGAACTAAGCTTTTTTTTTTTTTATCAGAAAAAAAATTCACTTATTCGACAGTATGGCCCCAAATTGATCATAACCAATTTGGCCAGTAAAGGATTAAATTGTTTTAACATTGAATGCAGTGCACTCTAATCATGACTCTGTAATGTGCATGCTGTCTGAGAATGTAGTTAGTATTTCATACTTCAGGGTTTAACTAAGCTCAATCACAATGTTTCATTAATGTTCTTGTTTGAATTGGAGTGTGTTTTGAATCTCCTAAATATCCCCACTTATCATGTTCACATCTCAGAGTAGTCCAGCGCAAGTAAACTGAATTCTTTTTTAATGAGTTGACCAGAAATGTGCAAGAGTGTGTCTGGTGTTATCCAGTAATGGTGGGGGCTTGGTCCATAGAACCAGACTGGAGCTGGTTCAAAATCTGTGCCCATGTTTGGTCCTCAGAACTGCTGTTTCTCTCTGCTCTTATTAGACTGCGCTAATTGCCATTGTTGATGTAATTTTTGATGACATTCATGCCTGATGTGACTTTCTGGAGAAGAAAGATGAGAAAAAAATTTCCCTTTCTTTCCCCATTATCAATGGCTAGTGTTGAATGACTTTCATCATGGTGTTACAGCTGTTCATTTCCTCTCCTTGCAGATTTGATCATAATAATGCATTTTTGTACATGAAATACAATATCTATTTACAAGATGGAATAAAAATAATTAAAATAATTCCTGATTAATAATTTGGAATTTTATTAATGATTTTATGCTTCGTCGGTTTGACTTGCAGATTCTGGAAACCAAGAGTTTGCATCATAATCAGCCATGTAAACTTGTTTAGCCTTTTGGGCATTTTCAGCTAATGTTTAGATTTTGTTTGGTCTAGAGACTCTTGCTGTTAAAACATGGATGTTTAGATCTATGTGAATTTTGCATTTATATCATATAAGCAGAGTTTCTAAGCATATATTATTTTAATATTTTTATAGGTGAAAAAACATATGAATGTTATGTTTGCCAGGCCAAATTTGCTCAAAGTGGTAGCATGACAATGCATATGCTACAGAAGCATGGAGAAAATGTGCCAAAATACCAGTGTCCACATTGTAGTACCTTTATTGCACGAAAAAGCGATTTGGGTGAGTTTAAAAGGATTGGAATGTAGAGATAATTAGGGATGAAATGTTTCTAATTTTCACTGCTTATAATGATACAAAATATGTTATATGTGACTTTATCCTTACAGAATATTTCTATGGAAAATTTGTTCATTATTGATTTACAGGTAAGTTCCTCCTAAAAGGAGATATGGTGACATCTTGTGGTTGATGTTTTAATTTGTTTAAAATACAAAGTATCAAGTATTTAGCTTTTTTTTTTTATCACCTCCTTGATACCTTTGTGACCTTCTGTCTTCCAGTGAGAAGGTACCTCACAAAAATCTACATCCAGGTTGTACTGAGGAGTTTTTTCTCAAAGCCACAGGAAATAGTCCAGATCTCCATGAAGCCATTTCAGCTCTCACATTGTTTCTCTCTCAACTTTAGTTAAAACGCATTATTTTAAATTTTGACTTTTATTTTTGACATAAATTGCCTTTTGTCGATTTTACACCTATTTCAGAGAATACAAAAGGTTCTTTTTTGTGTTTTATTCTACAACAAATGTATTACTCAGGGGTAACAGTCTAGCTCTTGTTCAAAATTGTGGAAATCCAAAATTTACCATTAAAATTAATTGCTTTTAATAACTGTTCAGGTGTCCACTTGCGAAATCTACATTCGTACATGGCAGTGGCAATTAAATGCAGTTACTGTGAAGCTGTTTTTCATGAGCGTTATGCTCTTATTCGGCACAAGAAGACTCATAGAGATGAAAAAAGATTCAAATGTGATCAGTGCAGCTACGCATGCAAGCAGGTATTTAAATTCTCTGAAAAATTATTGCATATTCAATGGATGATTTAGCAAGGTAGGGTTGGCTTTAAGGATATATTTACTTCAATAAGATAAAAACATTTGTTACTACAATCTAACTAAAATAGCATAGTTGTATTTATTTGCAAGATAAATGGTTCACATATGAATAGGAATGCAGAAAAATCTGAGGCTACCTTCTTGTTAAATCTTTTGTATGTGAACATTTTAGAAGTATAAAGTAATCAATTTAAGTGACATTGTAATGAGAACAAAATAAAATATTTGTGCTTTAAGTGTGATTCTCAGCAGTGTCACAGAATAAAATCAGTCTGAAGTGAAAAATATATTTAAAAAATAATGTGCTGTAAAAATACTTCTAGGATCACATTGCTTTCCAACTCTGAGGAAAGACAAGATTTTGACAGTAGATTATATCTTTAATTGTATTGTTTACCATTGCTGTCATCTAATTAATTGTACAGCACACAAATACCATTGAAGTGAAGTGCAGCGTACTTCTTTATGCTGCAGCACAGTAAACACTTTGAAACTTAATAATACATTTTTTTTCTAACCTCTGGGGAAAAAAAAAAGGTGTGTGTATTTTTAGCCAAAATAATGTGTGTGCTAGACCAAAAGATTCACAGAATTATATTCTTATCTGTATTTATCTCTGTCAGAAATACTTTTTATACATCTGTAAAAGCCAGAATGAAAGCATTGGTTATGTTGCATACATCTTTTGCTGAACTGATAGCATGGGGAAATATGTTCATCACTGTTCAATGTTGAGTAGCTGTTGTTTCATTCCTTAATGCTGTAATTAATTACTATGTATAGCCCAGATAAACACATCATATTTCAATGTAGAAAGAAAAAAAATATTGCTGGATACTTTGAGAATTATTTCCAATTCAGTCATACATTAAAAAAAAAAAAAAAAAAAAGCTTTTTAGAAGTTTCATTCAAGCTTGGAAATTCTGTGTTAGATGGAATTCTACAGAGCATTCTGTACAATTCTGAACTTACTGTACATATTAGTTGTTATCAGGGTGTTCAATCAAAATAATGGCTTTACAATGGCAACATAAGAGACAGAGTTATGATGTACTAAATTTGCACCCTCTGAATGGATAAACATGCTGTGATAAATTTATATTATCTTGAAGGAAGCTGTATAAAACAGTGGATTTTTTTCATGGATTTTTCTCTGAGCTAAATAGTTTTAACTTCAGTGCCAAAAGAGAACATAAAGTGAAGAATCTGCAGTACTTTTCATCCTGCTCCTGAATTTTTACTTTTCAGGGAAAAGAAGATCACATGACCTGTTTAATGGTCAAGAGTATGTCTCTTAATTGAATGAACACCCCTTGTGTTTGTTTGGGAAGGGTTTCTTACATAATAATGCTTTTTCAATAATCTGTTCATTAATGTTCTGGCCTTCTTTGACATAAGAGACTCAATTCTCTACTTGTCTTCACAGTGTTCTTTCAATTTTTTTTAGGGAGTCAGCTTTGCCCAGCACACAGTTGCCTGGGGAGACCCTGTGCTAAGTCCCCTTATTCTACTGTCTGATGTATAGTCTTGAGCTCCTTGACAGCTGTCCGTGAAGGACCAGCCATGAGAACATAATTAAAACAGTTCTTTCAATCTGCCTTCATTCCAAAGCTTTCCAGTTACTTCCTTTCTCAGTCATGAAGTCTGTCATTATGCCCATCCCCAAGGCCTGTAACATGGACCTCATTTTTTGGATCATTTAAAATTTTTCTGTTCTGGGTTTGCACAGTGAAATGGAATCCTGCTAAGAGTGCTAGACGTAAGAGTGCTAGAAGAACTTTTACGTTTTACGCAGTTCTAGAGAACGTAGAAGTTCTTGTATCATAGAATCATAGAATGGCTTGGGTTGGAGGGAACCTTAAAGATCACCTAGTTCCAACCCCCCTGGCATGTGCAGGAACACCTTGCACTAGATCAGGTTGTTCAAAGCCCCATCCAACCTGGCCTTGAATACTTCCAAGGATAGGGCATCCACAACTTCTCTGGGCAACCTGTTCCAGTGCCTCACTTGGTTCTGATTATTGTTTCTGCAAACCTTAATAAGGTTAGGAGGAAAAACTATGACCTTCTCCAAGTCATTGGGCAGTAACTCAATGTATTCTTCAGCGTCTGCTTACAGCAGAGGATTATTAAGCAGTCCGCCACACTCTTTTCTGTGTGCCTGTGTGGGTTTTATGAACATGTGTCACAGAGCTGGATAGTTTTGTTACAGATATTTTCTTTGTTTTAGGAGCGACACTTAATTGTCCATAAACAAACACATACTGGTGAGAAGCCTTTCACTTGCGTGCGCTGCAGCAAGACCTTTCAACGGAAGCAACTTCTCACAATTCACTGTAGGAAGCACCATGATTCCAATGTTAAATCTACAGTTTATAAATGCCCTAAATGTGGTAAGGGCTATTCACTCTGGGTAAGATGCTGCATTTTAAGGAATCTGAATGGAGTTATCTTTAGTTAAGTATTTTGTATGGTACTGTGAAAAAGAACCAAGAATAAAAAAGCTGTGTACTGTCCGGAATGTTAACTCCTCAATGCTAAGCCAGCAGAGCTTGTTTTGTTGTTGTTGTTGTTGTTGTTGTTGTTGTTGTTGTTGTTGTTGTTGTTGTTGTTTTGTTTGTTTGCTTGTTTTTACCAAACCTTACATTGGTTAATAAAGCACCTTATAGTAGTCCCCTTTAGGTAGAAAATATCTACCACATCATAATTTCAGGGTTGGTACTAGTTTGTACAATCCAGTGTGGAAGTTATTAATGTTCAGTATAGTAGTCTTCTCAAATTAAAAAGCACTGTAGGGGTATGAATTTTAAGAGAAATTGAAGAACTTGAAAAGGTAATTGAAGTGAAAGAGTGCTAGGACCGGTTCAGCAAGTACGAAATTATTATTCACTTCTTCAAAAACTGTATGCTGTGAGAAAATATCTCCATTTTTGGATTAACTGTGCACACTTGTAAAGCAAATGTAACCTTTTTTTCCGCATAGAGATTTTATCTTACTGCTTATTCATGGATCAGAAAATAAATTTGATTTTATGTCTGCCAAATGGCAATGTTCCTTTAAAACAGTCTTAATATGTATTCTGGACAAATCTTCAGGAGTTTTATGGAGGTTGTTGACTAAGTCAGCCTTTCACTTAGCGTTCCAAAATTTGCTGCCAGAACCATATTTGTTTTTTG
This sequence comes from Anseranas semipalmata, assembly GCA_013399115.1. Lineage (NCBI taxonomy): Eukaryota > Metazoa > Chordata > Aves > Anseriformes > Anseranatidae > Anseranas > Anseranas semipalmata. Next base: position 2,274,958 of record VXAA01003467.1, read on the forward strand.
TGTGTGTGTGTTAAATTGCTTACATACATTAATATTTGATTCATATGCTTCATTATGCTAACAGAATAATATGCATAAGCATGCTGAAAATTGTGGATTGGTGAGGGCAAAAACTGCTACACCCAGAAGAAGAAGCAAGGGCAAAAGGAAAAAATGTGAGAACCTAAAGCATGTTAAGCAAGAAGGTAATCAGCGAATAAGTTAGAATTTAATCATGTAAATTAGAATCAAGAATAAAAGGCTAAGGCAGTGAATCTCCCCTGCTGTTTAATTACTGTTTCACAATGAAGCTAATTTAAGTGCTAATAATGGAAGAATGCTTTAGAATAGTCTTGAAATGTGTAGCAGAAATTCTAGTCATCTGAGCTGGGTCATTGCTCAGGTACCCATTCTGGGACTGCTGTTCCCCTGCTTCTGCAAATACCTTCCTAAACTCCATGCTTAGCAATGCTTACAAATGCACTTTTTTCTTTTCCCTTTCAGAAATTCACTTTGCCTTTACAAAGGTGGATGAAACACATAACTGAGTTGAGCCATAGTGAGTTTTCTTAAGAGCCCATTCTTGATAATACACTGCTTGAATACAGACCAGATTTAAAAATTTGCAGTTTCAGAACTCAAATTGCATGTCAATCACAAAGCACATCATAATAAAGAAACTGTTCTTCTTTCTCTCGTACCTTGACCAGATAATGATCAAATAACGATAAAAATTCTATTGATTTAAATAGCTAGTCATCCTTCTGCCGTGCTGCAGAGTTGATCAGGCCAATTTACAGAGCTCTTGGTTCAGCATGTCTGTACAATCAGAAAGGCACTTGTAATTACTTAGTGTTACTCAGTGTAGATAGCTCTTGAGTGCTGAGTGTTTATTCCTTAAATTTCAATATAAAACAGAGGATGGTCCATAGTTAATCTCTTTCCTTCTCTTTCTTCTGCTTCTTCATCTTCTCTCATTAGATTAAGGTTCCCAGGAAATGAATAAATTCAGGTTTGGGCAGACCAGAATGGTAGACTAATTCATCAGTTGATGCCATACAGCAATAACAGAAACACCTTTTCTGGTTTATGCTAGCACTTCCACATACAATCATTTATGTTTTATCTTCTTTGCAACTCTCAGAAGAGACAAAGTTATTTTTTATTCTCTTAAACCTTAGCCTGTCATCACATTGTGGTAATATTCTAGCAGTTCCACCTTACAGTCTAAATTTGACCCAGAGGAGCTGTTTGCTTATTTTATTTATGTGCATTTCTGTTGAGTTAGGCAAAGCGCAATATACAATATTCAGTTAGGTAAGGCCATAGGCAGGAACCTGGTATCTTCATGCATCACTCCTTTCCCATGTCTATTTGGTCTACTACTGAATCTCTGCACTGTGGCAGGGTTAGAGTTTTTGTCGTATGTTTCTGAGGTCACTTTCAGGGCCACCAGAGCCAAAACAATTGTTTTGCCTGATCAGAGCATCCTGTCATTTTTTTTGCCTCTCTGCTTCCCAGATGCTGTTTGAAAGCCACAGTGGTCTTCTTGATATGATTCTCCAGGTGGTTTTTATGGAGTAAGAGAGAAGAATGGAAATGCATCTAAGGCCTAAGCATCCTAAAACATTACATTTTGGTACAGCAGATTTTACCTACACTGATTTGTGGCCAATGACACTGAGATAAAATTTGATATAGTTAGAAAAAGAAATGTTGGAGCTTTTCTGAATCTAATGAATATATATCAGCAGCTGAGTTTACATTAGCATTGACACTTCTGTTTTCACTAGTAAGGCTGTAGTGATATGGTTTGAGAGAAACTTACAGCTGCAGTGTGTATGTTTTTGCAATAATTAGATTTAGCTGTTTATTAATGTTTTGCTACATGCAAACAATATCTTTTTCATATCTTGCAGATCCCTTCATCTGGAAGCTTCAATTTTTAGAGCTAAGATAATGTCTCTTTAGATACTGCTCATGCAAATACTCGATCTGCTAATTGACTTGCACAACTATTAGAGATTTCTGTGCTGGTTCCAGATTTTTTTTCAAACGGTTGACATTTGCAAGTATACATTGCTGTTCACTACTTGCACAATTTGCAGGGGCCCATGGAATCCAGTATGTGGCTTTACAAAAGATTACTTTATCATAAGAACTGTGCCCTTGTTAGAAATGACTTGTGTGACCGGTGCCATCAATGATTTGCTCTTACATACATTTTCTTTTTTCATTTTTAGTATGTGAGAATTAAATTTCCAGTTAAATAATGCTTAGTTTTCCTCTGATAAGAATATCATGGGTACTACTCACTAACTTGGCTCATAATATTCAATGTAAAATAGATTAATTCTCCAAATAAACTGTAAGATAAGATATGACGTTGCTATATATTGAAAATATTTTCTCCACTAAATTTAATTGCCTAATTGTGAAATTTATTGAAATATATACTTCTCTTTCTGGTTAATCACCACAATATTTAATTTTTTTGCAAAGTTGACCTGGAGTTGTTCCAAGATGTCTCCACTGTGAAGAGCGAACAGTGTGCCAGTGAGATTGTTCCTGTTTTAGATGGAATAGAAACAGCAGCTCCAAGAGCAGAAAACAGAAATGACTTGTGAAATGACTCTCAACGTGATATACTAATAATGCACAGACTCTGGTCTTCTGTGTTACCGCTGTTTGTAACTGACCAGTTTGAAGTATGTAACTATGTCCAGTTAGAAGGCTAGAAAAGACACTGGTTGAAAGCTGTTGAAGCACTTCTGTTCTTGTTTTTGTTCTTGTTGCAATTTCTACTGAGTAACGTAAAGAAAATTGCTAAAGTGTGAAAGTTATAGAGAATCTTCACCTGTTTTATTACATTCACATAATAGTATGAAGAAAAGATGAGCTAATTCAGAAAGGATTTATGAAAAAGTAGATAGGTTTGTTTCAACTTGAAAGTCATTTTTTCTTCCAGATTTACACACACAATTCCAGATTTACATACTGATCTGAAGCAAATTTATTCCTCAGCAGTTCTATACAATTGAGAGCTGTGTGAACTTCAGTCTATTTGTGCTTTTCCTAAGGTGAGCACATGAAAGGCAATGATATTTAAATGCAAGCAACATTTACATTAAATCTCCTTTCTGCAAACGCTTTAGGTACTGATATAATTCACTATGCTAAAATACAATTTTGTGCTAAAGTGGAGGGGCTTTTCCCATAATTTTAATAGTTGTTTAATGTTTTCATATGTATTTTTAATGTATTTTAATTTTTACTGTTTTAAGAGAAAATTCGGATATCAATTCTTACATCTTTCTCTAGGAATTAGCCTAGTTGTTCCTTACCAGTGGTTTTCAATAGGTGTAATGTCCTTGTCTTCAGAATTCCTTTAGTTTTACATCAGCATGCAAAATAGTGATAGAAGCAGATTCCTTAATTTTTGGCTTTTTGTTGTTAGAACATGAATTTACTGTAAGCTATGGTTTCACAGCAGGTTCAAATGAGCATAAGATCATGCTGCCACTGAAAGGGGTAATCCTTTTTTCCTCCATGTCCTGGGCATAATTTTATTCCTTCTCTTTTGTTTCAGCTCTAGCAACCATAGGGCTGTAGAGTGCGTTGGATCAGCATAGTGATCCAATTAGAAACACCTTTTTTGTTAGCTTGGTTTTGGTCAGATCAGTTAGCTGGACAGATGTAGAGCTGCACAATCATTAGAGGTGACAAAAATGAAGCAGCAGCAGTGTGTGCTGGTGTCAGAAGTGTGCAGGACCACTTCTTTCTAGGAAAGCATAACTTTCTATCACCTTAAGCTGACTGTTGTTCATATGCAGGAGGTAGAAGTTTTCTTATCTCCCCCTCTTTAAATAGCCATCTTGCAAGTGTTTCCATGTAAAATTGTAATCATACATTTAGCAGTAAATCCAGAGCGCACCCGTGACTTTAGTTTTAATTTGGTCTTCAGTAAAGCACACTGGTGTTTATCTGGGAAAGTCTGTTTGTAGTACAGTTAAGAATCAGAAATTTTAACAGACAAATATTTCTCTAGCATTTTCAAGTTTTAAGAGCTACTGGTTTTATTGCTTAATTCATAATTAATACATTTAGAGTAATTATAGTAAGCACTATTGATTTTTATGATTAGTTGCAATGATTACAATTACCATTTAGCACAGGTCACTCGTTTTTTGTCAGTTATAACTAACGCTTGGAAGTCTGTTCATAAAATCTTAAGTACCTTTGAAATACTCATCTTTAATGCAGTTATTCTTATGTTACCTTTCATTATAAATAAGCAGTTGCATTAGTAACCAATTTTAATAATATTGGGTCATGCAATGAGTAAATAATTTTAATTAAAAATGCCAAGTCCTTATCCTAATTTCAAGATTATATTTATAGTGAAGTTAAATACAGGTGTTAATACAGAACTTGACCAGTATAATATTATTTGGTTTTGCATCTTGAGCAAGTTGTGTTTGCTATTTATGTTGATGTTGTCATGGGTAGTAAATACTGTAAATACTGTGTGCTGCACATCCCAGATTAACTGCAGTTTGTGATCTAAATACTGGAACTTCTACATTTTTTTTTGTTTGACAAGTCTGTTAAAAATGACCCGACCCCCCCCCTCCCCCCATTTAGTGTGTTAAATGAACAGCTTTATCCTTTACTTGTTAACGTGTTTAAATACCTGTTCTACTAGGATAACTTTTTCAAGTCAGTGGCTGTTTTACTGTTAAGATTACCCAAGCCAATGGCATGCTTAGGAGCTTTAACTGCCATGCAATGTCTGTGTACATGACTAGGAGATAGGGGTATCATTATTTAGCAAGAGATACTTGCTGTCTTACAAGAGTAAATTAAGCAATTTTACATTACATAGACCACTCTCTTCTAAAGGGCCTCATCAAGATCTTAATTAGTCACTTCAATCAAATATATGAACAGGAGTTACCACTTTGGTGATAGAAACCTCATTTAGTTTTATACCATATGTTTTTGGCAATCACTGAGAAGTCAGTATATTTGAATTTATCAAAATTACTCATTGGTTTTGTTCTTCTTCCATTATAGTGGGCTTTTTTGAGTGTTTAATGAGGTTTCATAATTATTATTTTGTGTCTGTTCTCATAACGATAAAATTTATTGAGTTTTAGTAAGTTAATGTTTTGTTCTGGCTGCCTTATCCATCACAGGACTTAAGAATGCTTTTGTCTATGATAATTACTTAAATAATATTGATGATTACTTTATTTTTGCCGTGCTGTTTCCATTTATGCCATAAATTCTGAGCAACTGATTTCTTTGTTAAAATTCATCTTTAAAATTTATGTAACTTGATAAATTTTCTGAATATATATTGTTCATTTGAATTGTTGTTAATAACCAAGCTGACTTTCGTCTTGTGGTGATATCTGAAAATCAGTCTACACAAAGTGGACTATAAATGTTAAAATAAAAGGTCTTCTTGTCTCTGAAGTTGAAAAATCATTTCTTTGGTAGCTAGAAGCCAGAATGTGTCCTTCTGAAAATCAAGAAAGAATGCTTTGACCTCTTCAGGAGTCATTCCTATGGGTCTTGTGCTTTTTAACTGGGAACACTGATTGTACTTCATGATTAAGAACTTGCATTACTATGGTTTTCTGATGTTTATTTTCCAAAGATAATGTAATGGTATTACTCATATCTTTTAGACCAGTACACGTGTATCTTTTAAAACGGTACATATTCTGAACAGATGCCAATTTTAAAGTACTAAAAGTTACTAATTATGGAGGAGACATTAAAATTCAGGAATAATTCATGCCATGAAATAGATAATACTGAAGTATTCTATAGTAGCCTCTAACAGCGTCCTCAGATAATTCAGTTATTTGAAAAAGGTTATTTCTGCTTAAGTTGAAGCATGCATTCTGAATTTCCTCTGCAAGTAAGAATTGTCTACACATTAAATAGTTAATGTATGAGGAAAAGTACAGTTTCCGCAAGGCATATGAAACACATCATGATCATCAGTAGATAAAAGCAGAGAGAGTAAAAACACTACATTGGATACATTTTTACTAATTAGGCTACATAATATAACTGAGACCTTGGAGCATAGTAACTCAATATTAATTTGTGGCATATAATGCTGCAACAGTAAGTACATTTTGCTCTATCCACTTGAATGTAACTGTCTCCTGAAACTTTGATTGTTCTAGAATCCCAGAAGCTGCAAGGAAATGAGGAAGCTGCTGTCAGTAAGAGCAGGGCTGCGACTTGGGCGTGTGCTTGCCTGGTAGCGTCCGGCTGAGCACGGTGCTGGGAGCCGGTGTAGAGGAGGCGCTTCCTGTAGATGGCAGCACAGGATCACCTCTATTCAGGCTGCAGAACAAATGACACCTGTCGAAGGTGCTTTGATTTTTTTTTTTTTTTTGTCTTACTTTGACTTAATAAGGTGTCTTGCTGATCATTTTACGCATGTCAAGGCTAAACAGAAAGAGTTCTTGTTAGCTTTTTTTTCTTAGCAGACTGATAGTTCTAGTATCGCTATAAAGTGCAGTCACCATTGCCAGGAAAGAGGCTGGGGTGTGCACACCTGTCTTCCTTCTGCTGCAGCACAGCTGTGCTGGGATGGGGCTGCCCTGTTGCTACTGCGTGGGCATTCATACTCAGGGCAGTTGGCACAGCCTCAGCTGCACTGCCTCGTCCCTTCACCTCCATTGGCTGCGGGGATTTTTCAGCCCTGCACACTCTTTTGCTGTGTTTGTCTTCTGCTGGCTCAGTTGGCTGAATTGGCTCATTTAAGGTCAGCCAAGTGCCACTAGTACAGGGGAGGTGTTGGGAGTGTACACTAGGAACATCTTAGTACATTTTCTATTGCTGATAAATCATTTTAACACATCATGTAAAATTGTTGTTTAATGATAATCTAAGCTGTTTATCTAAGAAATCTTTAATTAAAGAGATGTTAAGGCTTTTAACAAACAAACAGATTTGTTACACAAATAAATGAACAAAAGCCCTTTAAGGAGAGGTGAAGTGTGCCCATAGACCAGGTGGGGTGATTTGGCCCTTTGTAATAGGGTGAGCTGGTCAGCTCCTTGATATTGCTTTTATTTCCCCCCAGGTTAAGCTTTGACATACCAGTGTAGAAATAGTGCATAGTCAGTGTCATCATAAAGATCAGCTCATCTCAACATGATGTGATCCAAGATTTTACCGTGAGGTGATTTTTATTACTTGTCTAAGCAGTATTCTGGTAAGAGTAGAGAAGGAAAATAGTGAGTTTCCAGCTAATTTCCACTTCTGTGAATTTTTTCTTCTTCCAAGATTTTTTCTTTAGCTGTCATCTTAAGTTCCTGCCATTCTTTCCTTCGCAAGATGCGAGAGTTCCCTGTCCCAAACTGCAAGTAGATCTCTGCCCCCTCCCCCCAATGCAAAGTGAGTATATTTTTCATGTACTTTGAGCCAGACTCTCCCATCTTTCCAACATTAGCTTGGTGATCCTGCTTGCTTGGAGGGTCAGCTGGCACCCTTCAGTCCAGAGTCAGAGTGTAAGACACTGGATTTGTCTCTGGGCTGTACTGAGGTAGTTGAACAAGATGTAGCCAAAATGAATGGCTAGGTTACATACTGTGCAATCTGATTTTGGAAAACTGATTTCAGTGTGGGCTAATTACCCTTGCTGAAAGAAGGTCCGTCAATATTTTGTTTCCTAATTTCCCTTTCTTTCCTTTTTCTTTTTTTTTCTCTGTTTTATCATCTTTTTGTTTTCTTTTTCACCAAAAATATTAACAGCTAGCTACTGCACAACATTTGTCATTGGTAAATCTTTCCATGATTTACAGAAATAGCTGAGGTACAGGGCATTGGTGATTCCCCCGAAGCCACCCAAATAACTAGCATCTGGAAATTGAAAACAGATGTCTTTCATTCCAGTGCTCTTCTCACTGGGTATGATTGTTCACCCTCACTTTAATGAGGAAATTGTGAAGATCTACTGTTACTGATGTGACAAAAAGTTAACAGACAGGAAATTAATTTTTGTTGTTGTTGTGAAAAAGCCTAGCTTTTTCTCACAACGGTAGCTATGGTGTCTCCATTGTACAGATGAGGAAGATTATACACAGAACAAAATTAATCTCTGATTTAATTATTTTGCCTTTAGGAGCAATGAAACCCACTGATGATGCAGTATGCTGCTGCTTATTAGTAGTTTAATAACCTCACTGAACTAGAAATAGAAACTCAGGGGTGTTGCAGCATGTAATGATTAAGTTACATTAGCAGAAGGTGGTGAGCAAATGTGCAAGGACCTAATGACATTAAACCAGTGCTGTTAATCACTTCCAGAGACATTAAACTCAGAGAATTAAAACTGAAATAACATTTATAACATCTTAAAGGTCAGCGCTTAAGTTGATATAAAGGCACTATGGCAGCATGACTAAAGGCCATGGATGTGACTGGTAGTAAAGTATCTCATCGGGAGGAAATACATAGGAAGTTTAATCTGGTGGTAATTGGGAAGGTTCATGAGGGAGATGCAGACTCAATAGTCTTAAGACCTTTCAGAAGTAGGAAGAGTAAAATGAGTAACTCTTTCCTTAGACACAAGTAGAGACACCTTTTGTTGTCTTTCACACTAAATGTGAGCTACCTCTGTGTGGTCACTGGTGGTGACTAAATGTTATGTGGCTCTAATGGTAACTTCCACTTGCATTGTTTAATATCTATTTTTTGTTTTGTTTGAGAAACCAAATGTGCATTTGAAAGCAATTTACATTAATTCAGTATGCCTTCAGGCAAACATCATTCCCTGTTGTTGTGCTTTTAAACAGCCCAGCTATTGTTTGAAGTTGGTCACTGAAACAGTTGTACTCTGTCTGGCATTATGGGTTTGTGTGATCATTACAAAATGGTAAAGAATTTTCGGACAGTTTTGGTTCAATCTGTTTTCATTTTGAATTGGCATTTGACAATGAAGGCTTTAGTTTCTTTCTCCTGTGGTAGTTGACTGTTTGAGTTACCTCTGTAAATGATTTCGTCTATTTTTAGCTTTTTTTTTTGAGATTCTGTCTATAATTAGTTTTATCCCTGCCCACATAGCAACATTTACAGCTAATGGGAAGAATGCAAAGAAGAAGTGACATTGCTGTTTGCTTTGGTAAGAAAGAGCCTTGCTTTTATTACCAACTAATCAAATGATAGATAGCAGCAAGTGGTGATTGCAATTAAGCCTTAGAGCTGCTATCCTTCTTCTGGAAGAATTGTATGCTAAGCTCTCCTCCCTTTAAGGCAGAGGTGGTTCTCCATTGTTCCGTTACAATAATTCATCTGTTGTTTCACTATAAAATGAAAGTCATAAAAATGTTTACAGTAGTTACTTTGCCATCCTATTTTAAATGTTCTCTTGGAACTGAGTTATGTATCCCTACATCACTTAGCATTGCTGACTTTGAATTAAAATTGTTTAATTTAAAATGAGCTATATCCTCCAGGCCATGCCCTCCAACAAAATTTTTGCAGGAGTTTTATTTCAGTACCAATTGTGTGATAATAAATGTGATAGTATTGTTAACGTAAGAGTATGCTCCATCTTTGCATGGGTGCAAGTTTATAGCAAATCCTTTTAATTCAGTGAATTGATTGCAGTTAGATGGGAGATGAGACAATGGTCTCTTTCTACTGGGGTTATGTTCCAGAAATAACGGATAACCAACAAATCCTCTGGAGAACTAAGATATTCAGCACCTTTTGGGAGTAGGCAGTGCATCTGTACTTTGCATACAAAAAGATTTTTTTCTGCTTGTCTTGAAATTCCTGAGAGAAATGCAGAAGTTTGTGAGGGTGCCTGCCGGTTTTGTCTTGACAGAAGAACAGTATAGGACTGAACTGCTGTTTATTCTGTGGCTTGCCACTCCGTCTGGCAGATGCAGGCTAGCTACAGGAGGTCATATATATGGGCGGGCAGGCTGTCCTAACAGTGGAGTTTTCTTTTTCTCAGAAGCAGATGATTGAATAGAAACAATACGTTGCTTTCCCCATTTGATGATGAAGAATGACAGTTTGTAGGAGATGAGTCAAAGGTTACTGATGAGAAGATCCATCCAGATAATTGCTGTAATTGTACCCTGAGGATGCAGCGCGTATCATAAAGCATTACATAATGATTCTGTTTGTATATAGATACTTGACAGTGCACTCCATCCTATGCCTTAAATCAAGAAAGTTCCTTCATGAGATATAAACAGAGAAAATGCTCTTAACTTTTTAAGTCAGCCATGTTTTCTTCTGTTGGCAGGTGGCTAGGAAATAGTCCCATTCTGAGACAGACAGGTAGTTGTGATTTGAACTGAAAAACACCACTTAGTGTCACAGCCTTTGATGAACACAGTAGCTGCTGTTTTGTTTTGTTTTGTTTTTTTCATAACAAATAACATTAATCAGCATATATCAGTGAATATACATCATCCATAATAACTTGAAGATACATCTGCTCACCGTGATTGGTTCATTTTTCTTGACTTTGTCCAGTGATTTCCTTGCAATTTCATACAAAAAGCTTTTCCATTGGAGAGAGAACAGTTATAGACAGGACACAAAAAGTGTCACTGCCACAAAATTAGCTCTTTAATCCACCCCTTCACAAGATGCAGAAATCAGCAATGTTAAAGCATTAGTATGAAAATCCATACTGGGGAATGAGAGGCAACATAAGCGCATAAATTTTTTCAGCATATCAATGGCTGCTGTTTAATGCATGTTTAACTGTTTTGAGCTAGAACTTAAAGATTAGTCTCATCACAGCTGGTTAGGAATTTTAGATATTGTGGCCCTATCTTCTGAAACTTGTAATTGAGAAGAAAGTGAACCCTTTTGAATTTCCTAGAAAGTACACAAGTCATTTAAAAGGTATTTATGTGTCTAGCAATGCATTAAAATAGAAATGTAACTTGCAGAAGCATCAGCCTGTTGCCGATCCAAAGGAGCAACCCCTAAGCCATACAAGCAGCACACCCGGGGGCCAGTGAGCGGCTGTGGCTGGTGTGGGTGTGCTCTGGCACTCGACGATGTTTCCAGGTGAACAAAACCTGAGGAGCTCCAGCCTGTTTGGGACTGCATTTGGTGTGAAACCAAGCCTGAATTTGAGAACAGCCACTGTTTAATGGATACAGACAAAGCTGCTTTATGGAACTTCCACTGAAATCATTGATCAAAGATTAATTTTTATTGTGCAAAATTCAAATTGTTGAATGGTTCCTCTTATGAAATCGGTTGAAGTCCCCCTAGATACCTTGAAAGAAACAGATTCATGACCAGATGCTATATTTAGAAACTGAAAATGCTTGGTTTTTAAATTACCCTAACTTGAGAAAATATATTTTGCCTGATTACATGAGTACTCTTGCTTAATAGATAAGTAACTTACAAAAGTCCTTGTGCTGCATGATACAGAGATCATTCGCAATGAAGTGAGGAAGTGATGAAATTTGTTCTCTTCTAAGCCACTCTCTCAGGGACATACATGTAGCCTGGGAATCAGAACAAACTTGGCACATATATATATATTTATTTACATTTACAATAATGCCCACTGTTAGGACTGTCTTTTGCTTTTGAATATGACTCTTTTTTTTTTTTTTTTATGACTGTGCACTTACAATGAAACTGAAAATAGTATTTATCACTGTCAGTGGCCTGTTCTTTTCAGCATAGGCTTTTTTAGTTAACTGTCTGTTCCAAGCTTATATTTATGCCTTACAAAAAGATACAAAAATAATGAAATGATTTTATACTTTATTGGTGTCGTGGTTCTCACTGAGTTGTACTAAAATCCAAAAGTGTTGTGATTGTATTTCTGAGTGAAACTAATGAAATTGGTAATTGTCAGTCCAGGCCTTGTCACTTACGTTTTAACAGGTAAGGTAAACAGATGCTGTGCTTGCTAAGAGGCAGTTAAAATGGGATGAATTAACTCAAATATAAAAATTATGTTTTTATCTCAGACAACAGTTCATGTTTGAATGTTGTGTGCATCACAGAATTCTTCCTATTTTAATAGACCGTTTCTTGATCATAGGGGAATTTTTCTTTTCTTTTTTTTAACCAGAGGCCCAAGGGATAGGAAGCAAAATGTTTGTATTCGCAAGAAGTTAGTGTTCCTGTTCTAACAAAGCTACATAAAGAATCCTGATTAACCAGCCATTAGTAAGGAAGGTAAGTACCCAGTGTATGTATAATCTTGTTTATTAACAGATATTTACATTCAGCATTCAGACTGTATGTTTCATATATCAGTTTTCTATGGTTACCAGAAGCGGACAGAATAAAGAAGTGCAGGAGTAACCTGGCACTGCTTTAAACAAAGTCTTGTTCCTCTCTGATGCACCCGGGGGATTGTTGGCATGTCGAGGCATGTTTCCTACCGACAGTTATACAAAGGACAGGGCAGAATACCATTTTCTGAAAACTGCTTTAGATTTTTTTAATTTGCTATTATTTTCCCCTTCATAGATTTTTCTGCTCAAACTCCAAGGAAGTGTGATAGGAAAGATAAATACCTTTCTCTAAAGTACTTGTCAGCATGGGTATTATAATAAATCTTTGCTCTCATACTGCAATTTATTCAGTCAGGTTTCTTTTCTGTTCAGTTAAATTGCTATGAGACTTCTCACACTGATAAAGGCTGCAGTATCACAGACACAGTGGTTTACATCATATAACTCTCATGGAAACATAAATTTAATCCTGTCTTTACTGTTATGAGATAAGTAGGTAGTAACACAGTAGTAAGAAAAATTGTGCCAACATTTTTTTTATATTAGTACAAATTGTTTATAGGTTTCAGACTCATTTAGTACAGTAGAATATGCGTACAATCTGTTAAATCCAATGAGTTCCTGCTTACTTTGGTAGAAATTCTTTGGAAAATATGAAAGTATAGTACAGAATAGAATTTTACATTTTTCTGTTAGTTCAATAACAGACAAATAGGTTGATATTATGGTGTTTTAGTCTATGCCTTCTGCCACTCATTCAGCAAAATGTATAACAGTACTTTATGCCCACCATGTATCTTAATGTTTATTTAAAATTCTTTTAGTGGCTCTGATTCAAATATACACTTGAAAGTCTCCCCAGAGCTCTTGTACTTGGGAAACTAACAGACTCGCACAAAACATATCTGCCATTACTGTAAGCTATGTGATGAGAGACTTTGGAAAAAAATGTTTTTGAAATACAGTATAGAAGAATTGCAGAACTTGGAGACTGTCTTCTTGAAATAACTGCTGTACAGGGGCTCTGGCAGCTATTTTTGCTGGGAGTGCTTACGGTAGAAGGCAAACATGGTCAAATTAGCTAGAACACTGGAAGTTCAGTCAAGGATACTGCCTTAAATAGTTCACCCAGAAAAGGATAAAGCTTTCTTAGGACAGCCCCTTCAGAACTCCAATTGCAATAACATTTTTTAATAGGTAAATATCAAGTATAGTAATTTTGCAGCAATTTTATTTCACAACAGATTATTGGAGTGTTCTGTGATCAAGTTTGAACCTCCTAACTATGCAAAACTCACTGATGTAAATATATATAGCTTAGAGTAGACCATAGCTGTTGTCCTATGCTAGACTGTAATTTTTTTATTAATGGCAAAAGTCATATAGCTGGAAAAGAAGGCTGACGATAAGATGCTAAAATTTAAAGGAAAATGTGTCCACTCCTTGGGCTTTTGCTTTATGAGGGTTTTTACTTCTTGCCAAATACTTGGTATTTGACCTTCTCTGGGCTAAGATAATGCTGACTCAAAGTGCACTGGCGATTCTCTTCTGACGTAGGAATAAAATTCAGTGTTTACTCATAAACATTTTTCTACTTGTTCTTGTTTGGCTATGAGGAAAATGGGGAGGAATGAGGTTGTAGAGCAAGTTGCAGAACAAGAAGGTGCTGAAGCTGTTGTGGATGCAGGGCCTCATTCACGATGCCAATTCAAGCTTGTTCAGGTATCTTGAGAAGTTGGCTTGAACATTTACCTGTGCCAAAGAGAAAGGAGAATTTCTAGAGGATAGTAGCAACCTCATTTTTGCTTTTCAAGGAGATTCTAGTGCTTTTTGATGTGCTGCTTGATGTCACAAGGAAAAGCTTATCAGAGCTCAATTTTGGAAATTCCTGATGGTGGTTTAGAGGTGGCAGATGCGTGTGAGGCTGGGCAAAACTCTTCTGTTGCTCGGGGAGTTCAGGTGGTTGGGCCTGAGAGATGTGTGTGCTGCCAAGTGCTGACCTACCTCTCTTGTTCACCCCTTGACTGTAACGCTTCATTTTGGCCTGCTGACTGCCATAAGGCTTCAGTGCTTTGGGTCAAATTAGGAGAGGAAAATCAGTGTGCTTGGTGCTGGGTGTCCTTATTCTTCTCTTCCGTCTCTCTCTCTACTCTCCGATAAAATGATCAGTCATTACTGAGCTAGCACCCCATCTTCTGGCCCAAATATTCATTGTTCGCTTGCCCCTGGTTCTCACATGCAAGTTCCTGAAGTACCACAACCGTGGCCAAATAATACATCCCTGATATGGTACAAATATTCAGCCTGTCACCTGATCACTCCTGTTCTCCCATCTCAAATCCCTTCAGCTGCCACAAAAGCTTTACAGAAGTTCCAGTCTCTTCCGAAATGCCATAGGTGTGGGTACAACCCCAAATCTGTTAATTAACATTCGCAGGCACTGAGCAGTTTCTGTTAGCCCACTGGTATAAAAGGGTAATATTCAGATGTCAGAAATAGAAACAATTCTGTGGATTGTTTGTTGCAACCCCTTTGCAACCACAGCCCTCACTGTGATTTTTGCAGTGGTCTCAGCAAAGGGTTAACATGGGCTGTGCACACTCTGTTCCCTTACCGCCTCTGCTAAAGAAACATTAATTATAGAGAGCCCTAAGGATTCAGAGCAGCTAAAAAGGCTGAGTGGTATTTAAAACCAAGACAGTCAAATAACCAGTTGGATTTGATCTCTAATAAATTACAATGTTCTGATGATAAAATTCAGCAAGTGTGACAGTCAGATGGGGGTTTGGCAGCAAAAGTTTTAAAAATAAATAGTCTTGAATTGCAGGAAATTACAGCAAGCAGCTCCTTGGAGTTATTTTTCTCAGTGCATTGTGTGTCTGCGAAGGCAGGCAGCCTGCTGGCAAGCTTTTGACCTTTTGTGTGTGGAATAAAATATGCAGGTGCAATAGTGTGAATGCACAACGGGTGACAGTGACTTTGGGCTGAGGGTTTATGCCACGAGGGCCCCACAGGGTTGTCAGAGGTGCTCTACATCAGCCACATTACACTTTAGACAATGTCAGTGAGAGGCCATGGCCATAAAGAATTGCAGAATGTCTATTTCCTAGATGCATTATTGTATTCAAAGCCTGTAAGCCAGCTGATGGAAGGCTTGCTTTCAGTTATCTTCCTGATAACTGACTTAGTGCTTATATTACCATGATTTCAATCTGGAAGAACTCTTCTCAGGGCAGTTGAGTTGAGTTCAGTTACATTGCTGTAACTGTGATTTGAATCTCAGTTCCTTGTATAAAATTTGCACGGTATGGATTTTTTCTTCTCAGTGTAACTAATTGTATTTGAAGAAAGGCAGGACAAATTTATACTAAGGCACTTTAAAGGTTCTTTACCGCAGTATCTGAGCCACTCATAATCTTTTACATGCTTTTCATCACAGAAAAAAGAAAAACTGTGAAATAAGGGAAGCATTATTGCTTTATTATTATTATTATTATTGTTGTTTTGGAGCTGATGCAGTGGAAGACTGACTTGCTATCTGGAGAAGTTTAAGGGAGAAAAAGCTGTGGATATACACCAAGCTGTAGACTTGAGAGAGCAGCATTTTTTCTCATGAAATCTTTGTCACAGCAAGCAAAATATGGGGACCTTTTTGAGGAAGAAAAGGGCTATTTTCTGTCTATAGGAGAATAGGTGAACTCTAAGAGTGAGCATGCTTTATTACCATACCTTTTAATTTTATATGCCACAGGATGTCACTTTTAATTGTTCATAGTTTAAGCTTCATAAAGAATTTTAGTGTAACTGTTCCTGAAAGAACTTTATGAATTAGATGTGGGATGACTTGCATGCAGCTGGTTCTTGCAAATGTATTTGAGGAGCTGTTTTCAGATTTCTTGCTTTGCCTAACCCACACTGTCACAAACAGTTCCGTACCTTTATAAATCACAGAGACACACAAAAGAGAGTTGTACAGAAAAGTATCATTTCAAAGTTTTATCTGCTGATAGATCACATTTTGAAGTTTTTTAGCTTCCATGTTCTTGTCAAAATATTATTTTAAGATATTAAAGGGTATGTTTTTGGAAGCTTAAATAGCCTACATAGAGAAATTTGTATTCTCAGCTGTTTTTCAGCTAAAACCAGTTCTAACTATTATCTGCTGGTGGCACCATTACACCAGAAGAATTTAATCTCAAAGTCTTAAACGGAACGTATGACACAGGTTATACCTTTCCATCTGATTTAATGAAAAAATTGTATTTTTTTTCTTTCTTTAGAGTTTGCTGTCCGTTAGGCTATTTATCTTGTTGTCCATCCTTCTTAACAACATATGTTAGTAAAACAGGTGGTTGCAGCAGAATTTGGTCTGTGAACATACCAGCATGGCTCAAACAGTTAATAAGGAAAGGAAGAACAAACATTTATCAAGTTGAATATAGATGTTGAGATTTTTACTTGAAATGCATATGATATTGCTGAAATCTTGTAAGAACTAATGCCTTGAGACTCTGGCTCTTCTGCCAGGACAGGACTCACTCTTTTACATCAGCAGAGTTTCAGGGTTGACCCTCTTCTACACTAGCAAGCTTCAGAGTGGACCAGGCAGGTCAGACAAAGAAGAACTGCTGCACTCTATCAAAAAAGGCCCACTTCCAAGGCGGCAGGAAAAACAGATGTTGGTAACTGGTAAGTCTTTGTCTATCTCTACCGATATGTGAAAATTACTTGCCTTACAGCTTCAAGAGATGTTAACTCTGAAAACAGCACTCGCTTCCATCCCTGACACTCTGGACTATTCTGCATGCCCTTTAAACAGCTGCAGAGCCCAGTGTGCTCAGTAACAAAACCTCTTCTGAATATGGCATTTTGATGCCATTGGCCCTTTGTGGGTGACTTTTAAAGAAATGGGCTTAATAAGGAAGCTAATGGTGATGTAACAGGGAAGGAAATTGTCTGGCAGCATCACCTAAAGCGGGTCATCCTTTATGCAATCATACCCTGTTCTCTTCCTGCATCACAAGTATTTCTACACTGAGTTTTATTTCTGTATTCTTTTTTAAGGAATCTTGGCAAAATAAAAAATGATAATTAAAAAAAAAAAAAGTTTGGAACTCTGTTCATCTTTTTGATACTGATGATTATTCTCTCACACATGCTTTTTTTGACTGTAAGTGGAAAGGAACAAGTCCTTAATCTTACATGTCCGCTCTGAATTTTGACAAAGGTTTGGTTTGTGGTGTGATCTATTTGATAAAAAGCTTCCTCATAGCTCTTTGCTACAGAATGACAGAACACAATTACATTAGCTTTTGTCTGTGAGGCAACCACAGACATTTGTTTTGTGTGCAGCTAAAACAGGGAGAGCCGATTCGATTATCTTCACAAGTTTACACTTGGGAAAAATATCTATGGATTAGAAACAAGGCCTCATATTTTAAACATACCAGTTGTGCTTGTATGTGCAGAGAAGGTGATCAGGGTTTGGGGGGTTTTGTTTTGTTTTTCATATTGTGATTTTTGTACATTCAAAATCTTTGAATACAGATTATATCTGTTACATACATGGTGGTTGTGTATGTGCATATTTAATGCCTGTACCAAATCTTTCTGCTACCTTAAGTTTAATTTTTAGGGCTGATGTTGACTGCTGCATCTGCACTGTTGTTAAAGTTAGTGTGGGTTTAAATCATTCCTCTGGCTCAGGAAGTCTCTAAAGTGACTGTGGAACCGGAGAGGGTATTCTGGGTCTGCTCACATTGTGTTTACCTTGCTTACAGTACTCCTCTCTACAGATCTGCTGTTGGCCAGGGCTGGAAGCAGGTTAGTGTGTTTGGTGGCTCCTCCTCCACCTGATGAATCATACCAGCTGTTAGTTAAATAGTACTTTCTGTGCACTTTTTCACAGAATAGATCATAGAAAGTGTTTGGATGTACATTTTGCCTTTGTTTGGTAGTTGCTAAGTTATCTGAAGCTGCATATCCTTTGTTACTACATTCCCTTTACA
Organism: Anseranas semipalmata; assembly: GCA_013399115.1. NCBI lineage: Eukaryota > Metazoa > Chordata > Aves > Anseriformes > Anseranatidae > Anseranas > Anseranas semipalmata. The sequence goes on from VXAA01003467.1 coordinate 2,293,214, forward strand.
ACTTTGACAAAAATTTTGAGGTGTAAAAATGCCTGGGTTTATAGTTTCTATTTTATTTACTTCATTTAGTTTTTTCTAGTCCTTCATGTCATTTCCTAGACTTTTTTATTATCAATATGTATTGATGTGTAACTGTATGAGCCAATTGCATACCAAGGTACATCATGTACTTTGGCTTCTTCTGTGGCTAGGAAAAGCAATCACTTCCACGACATAGAATGTAAATATTACTCTACACAATTTTTTTTCTAACTTTAGTTTTTAGAGTAATTCTATGAAGACTGAAAGCTTTTAGTCGTTACTGAAATTCATCTTTCTCCTTACTGGAAAACACAAACACTCCTAATTGAATGCATAATGGGTTGTATTAAGGTCTAGTCATTCTGTTCCTTACAAGAAGCTAATTACTGTAGTCTCCATCCTTCATGCAAAAATGGAAGAATCATATAACGCTTTAGTCTGTTATGAATGTCCTTATCCATAGCACATGATCTCTGTATGTGTTATGATTAAACAAGCGAGAAAATTACGCAGTTTATAAATCGTCTTATAAACGTTGGTAATTTTCTTTTTCCCCCAATTTTAGAAAACACAAATTCATCCCATGTTGCTCTCTTGGTTAATGCTGGTTTATATCTGGGCAGAAGTAATTTGTGCAAGACATATTGCTTATAGGACAGGGCCTAAAAATATTTCAAAAGGTCATTGCACATCAGACAGAAGGCAGTGCTTGTTCCAGCTACTCACTCTGAGAACTACAGGTCTTTGTTAATATTAATTGTGTATATTTTAAACAGTCCATGTTTTAAAAATACACTGTGCGAACATGCACCAGTGAACATTTTGTGAGCCCTGGGACTGGATAATGGAGGTCATTTCTTCACTGATGATTTTAGGCACAAATGTTTGCTGTTCTTATTAACTTCAAGGTTTGTAAATTGGAGCCATACTGTGCATATGCTTCCGGAAAAGTGGGGTATATTTCCACACTCGCCATTTCCAAACACGAGTGAAATACAAATAGTCACAGAATCTATGAAGTACTGAGAAGATTCATAGCTAGTCATTTGCACAAACATTCACCATGATTGTGCTTATAATAGTAACTGTAGACAGAACATGGGAAAAAATCTGCTGTGAGACCAAGGCCCAATCCCCTCTGTGCTCACAAGAAGCTGAGTTTCTCTGAGGTAGCAGACGTGCAGCCCTCAGCAGCTTCCCCATTCTCTCTGCCTGCCCCGATAACGAATGGCCTAAGGAAAGAGCGCTCAGTGCTTACAGAGCAGTCTGCTCCAGCTGCCTTCCCGCCTGGCCCTCGTCCCTCTGATGCTCCAAACGACTTGCAAAAGGCCGGTGCGCAGGATGAGCGACAGCAGACTGCTCTGTGGGCTGCATTAGGATCAGGCCACGTTGTCCCCAGGGACTGTGTTTTTTCTTACAGGAGTTACACAACTGGGAAAGGGTGAAGTGAAATTGAAAACTAGCTCCAAAAATGTAATAGTCACATACACTCATCTTTTCTGATATCCTTCCTGATAAGCACAAACAAAATGAGAAGATACAATTCTCTCTTCAGGTGCACACAAGAATGTTTCTGCTAAAAACAGATTCTGAGACTTTTGTTTGTCTGCAGAGAAAATTTGTCTCCTGATTCTGAGACTTTTGTTTGTCTCCAGAGAAAATGCTGCAATATTGAAAGACTATATCAATATTAAAAAAAAGAAACACACCTGGACACCGTTGCCATCAAGGCCATCTAACTCCAGCACGCGTGGTTTGTTTTGTAATTTAGCCTCAAAAGAAAATGTTGAAAAGGTCCCATTCTGGCTTTGCATCAAAGGCAGTGAAGCTGCACATGTACATAGTTGTTTATAATGTGACAGTGCTGCATGGCAATTTACAAACCACATTTATGTTGCTGTTGAGTATGGCTTTTTTTTTTTTTTTTTTAAACTGTTGCATAAATGTGTTTACAATGGTAATTATTCACAGATTTTGAGGAAAAAAATGCTGAAAATATGAAGGGTAGTGACAGTGACAGCACCACAAGTCTAGAAGGTGATGCTGTGTAGGTACAGTCATTTCAGAAATTCTTTAAATTCTAAGCTTATAAAGCTTAATTCTCTTCAGGAAGAAAGGCTGAGGTAAAACAGATGGGGGTGGTGCCAAGAAAATGGTTAAAAAGGAAGTAATGTGCACATGTTGGCATTTCCTGCTTTTGCATCTTTTTTTAAGTAACGTATGAAATAGCCTTGAGTGGAGTAGCTGTGTTTATTAGTGTGGTGTGACGGCAAGCATTGCTGGCATCTCAGAAGGGCTCTCTTGCATTGCACCTCTTCTGTTATATTTGACCACCCCATTTCATTTCTGCCCACTAAATGCTTTTATTTTGTTTTTGAGAAAGCAACGTTACTAGGACAGATATTGGGCACCATTTTGTACTTGCCATGCATGCAACCTTTTCCACCTGGGGAGGGTAAATGTGAGTGGGACTTTGACCACCTTCCTGTGGCTGCCCACTTGAGGTGGAAGTCATCAACCCTGTCTGCCCAACACGCAGGTTTCATCTCTCTTTCTCTCTCTCTCTCTTCCCCTGAGCACAGTTACAATTCTTCAGTTCATTCCCACTCTCTCTAACTGAGTCAGATCCATGAAGTGGGTTTGGGAAGGGAGGAAATCAGTAGATTGAAGGTGAAGTAGTGTCTTCCTCCTGGTCCCTCCCAGTATCCGGCCAAGCAGCCCAGCCCTGTGCACCAGATGTCTTCCAGCTCTCTGCTCCTGAGAGATTCCCTGGATTTTCCCTGTGAGAAACTGTCTCCTCCCTGAGCACCCCCCCACCAGATCCTGTAGCACTGCAAATAATGCAAATAACATTCTGCTGCCTTTATTTCAAATAACATTTGAACATATGTTTTATATGGAGATGCTGATGGACAGCAACATCTGCTGCTCCCAGTCACCTCATACGCTCTTATTTGGATTGTAATTACTTCATCGGCTGCGATCTGTCCTGTGTTTGCCCACTATCTGTTTCTGTCAGGTCTCCGTCTTCTACAAACTACCCATTATGTAGTGATGATAATTAAATCTCCCCTCCACCAGGCAGGTCTGAGCAGTGCAAGAAGGGCCTTGCTTGTCCCGGCAGCTGCCAAAGAAGATGCAGCTCATAATGATGCCTTAATCACCTGCCTGCTAGACAATGGACGGGACCACCTATTTGTTTCAAACAAGCTATTTTAGCAGCTGTCAGATGCTAATGGCTTTCAGCTGCTGACAACCTGTGCCCTATGCAAACCAGGGGACATATCATGGAAATGTGCATAAATATTCATGTGTGACTAACAAAACCAAAAGTGCAAGCATGGTTATCAGAGCCCTTACATGAATATATTGTAGCCTGCCCTGTTGTGTTGGTTTTAGCATGATGAATGCAATGCAAATGCTTTGAAGTAATGTTGCCCTTTTATTTTTGAGAGAAAAAATCCGCTGAAGGCAGTGGGGTTGCAGAGGTGTGTGACTAAGAGCAGAATTTGTGTCCCTGCATAATGTAGGCAGTTCCAATTGGTATTGCTGTGTGTCGTGGGTGATGTACTGAAACTTTTTATTGAGAAAAAGGAGTTGCTTTGTTTAATCATTCTCTTTGCATTTGTCTTCTAATCTGTATATGAAGAATTGAAAGTCTCTCACAGATCTGTGCTAGAAGCTCAAGGAACATGAGAACCCAGTGATTGAGTTCAGTGCTTTAGTGTTTAAATTAAGTAACTCATTTCAAGAATAGGAAACTATTTGATTTATTGAAGACTTGATAATTTCCCACCAATCTAGCACCCTGAAACATCTGAGTTTTGACATTGAAATAAGAATGTTGTGAGTCACTCTTTAGACAGACTGTTTTACAGTTTAATTCTATCAGTGTTTCTGCATGGGATTATTTAAAAATATTTTGTTAGTAATGCACTTTTGTTTTCCTCAGCAGATTCTGGATAACTGTGATGAGAAGATATATTCAGATTATGGTACATGATATTGATAATGAAGATTCTGCAACAATAGAGTCAGTGGAAAGGCTGATGGTCATCTTCAAACTCTTTTTCTTGGTAGGTACCTATAAGGTGAGTAAGCAGCCAGTGATATGCATTTATTCATGTTTCTCTACCATGTCAATAACTTCCAGTAATATTCAAAAAATTCTGTAAAGTGTTTTTAATCAGTCTTCTGTAAAAGTAGTCAATTTGGGGGGGTGACTGATAAAGCTATCTTCATATATCCCTTACATCACTTACATTTACTACCTAGAGTGAAGTTTACCATTAAAATTCACTAAAAAGTTGCCATCTTTAGGATGGTATAAAAGGGCACTGAGCTGGACAGGGATTAAACAACCAGTCCTGCAAACAGTTGGAACACAACTGATTTTAGTTACGTGAGCTGCAGTGGGAGAAGTTCACACTGTGGTTTGTCTGTGCTGTGATTCTCATTTGCACTGACTCTGCTATATACTGCTGGAAAAATGTTGGATTGAGTCTTGGGTGGCACTGACCACACAAGACATGTTTCTTGGGTTTGTGTGAACTAGACAGGCTCTATGCAGGCATCCAGTTGATTAGCTTCATCTAAACCTGAAATATTTATCATAAAATAATTATAAATTGTTTCTAAGAACCTTAATTCCCTTGCATAACTATCCATATAGCCTGTTTATGTACATTTTTGTGGTAGAGAGGCCTTGTGAAAATGAAATTAATTCATTTGTGTTTCAGTGTTTCATATATAGGTTATTTTAATTAAAAATTGCTATCATAATAGTTATACGAAAAGATTCAAATATTCTGTAACTTGGTATAATAAAATATTAAAAGATACAGGTGTTGTTTATGAATCATCAAAGAGTTTTCCACTGCCACAGTGTTTTATTAAATTCAAAAGAAGAAGAGAAAAGAAAAACCAGAGCCATGTGCTAATCCTTTCCTTTGTTGCTTAAGGGAAATTTCAGTATAAAGTAGCAATTTCCATATCATTTGAATAGCAGTTGCAACCCATTGATGTTTAAAGTAAAATGTGCAACTACTATAATCAGCAAAACAGATGCAAATGTCTTGTCTGTCTTTAAATGTAGTTCCCTACTTGCTGTCTCAATTAGATTTAGAGTGGAAAATTTGATCAGATAATTAAAAACATAGCAGCTATTCTTTCACTTCTTTCATAGTAATAGTTTGCTAAAAAGCAAGCTTCAGCGAGCTGGGCCAGATGCAGCGGCAGCACGAGCGAGGGTCTCTGCAGTGGCACAGCCAGCCCTCCCCTCCTGGGCCGCAGGACGTGCCGCAGCCTGCGCTGCTTGGAGGTGGGAAGGGGACATGTCTCCCACCCACTGTCCCATTTTGTTCGCGGTTCTGCTACCCCTTGGGACAGTGATGGCCTTTTAGTTCTGTTTATGCATGGTGGCATCCCACAGCAAGTCTCTGCAAGTTTTTGTAAATAAGCAATAACAAAAATAAATGACATTTAGTGTTTAGATCCCAGACCAGTGGTTTTGTGTAGGGTACAGTGTAGCAGGTTAGACAAAATCCTGCTGAACTCCCTGAGCTCTGCCATTGCAGGCTTTGGGCGGCTGGAATCATTCCTCAGGGGGCTTTTTAGCTCTAAAAAAAAACTGTAATGGTATGAAGAAAGAGTTTACTTTATCCTTCATGTTTCCAAATTAAACAATGAACACATGTTGACGGAGCTTTTCTCTGCTTGGTGTATCTAAGCTACTGGTGTATCAACTAGAGCTGGCTAGGGATTTCCTTCAGAATCATTTCTGAGTGAAACTGCCCTTCTTGGAAAATGCAAAACTTCTCATGAAAAGACTGGTTTTAAATTAAACTTCTGCTAGTTAAGTGAAATTAATTGCACCTTGGTTACCCACCTGGATAAAAGGATCTTATCAATTTCTATAGGGTGTCTGCTGATAAAATCCCTCTTATGTCCGTGGAGCTGTGCTTGTCCGGAGGCAAGGGAGGAAAGCAGGGTGACCTAGCCCCCCACCTGCCCTTCAGCTCCTGCTGCCAAACAGATCAGGCTGCAAAGTGCAAGAGCCGGGAGCTCCCCCATCTTTTTGGAAGTATCTTCTAATTTTTTTCCTGGAGGAAGAAAGAGCATGAAATGGATGAGGCCTCCCAAACAAGTTGCTGATGGGATGAGATACCCTGTTTTGCTTCTTCTAAAACACTTCTCTGGAGAAAGGATGTATTTTTTTTATTATTATTACTTTTCCTAATCAGAAGACATCTTATGGAAAAGGACTTCCATCTTGTGGTCAGCTGTGGTAATAAAACACTCCTGGGACTGTTTTTTACCAAACCAGGATGCTTTTAATAAGAAATAATGCTAATCTGTTGTAGTCACTTGTGAACGTAAATGTCGAAGACCTCACAAAATCTACTTGCATTTGTATAGAGGCATGCCTACCTGTTAGGAGATTAAAAAAAATGTTTCGGGATTAGCCCCCTTCAGAAGGTCATCTTTGAAACAAAACAGAAATAAACTATTCATAACAGAATATTCAATCTAACAGATTAAACAGTCTGGTTTTAGGAGCCATGCACAGGAGTCTCGATATAGAATTTTTTGTAGCCTTAGCAGAAGAGAGGCTGTTGCTCCTGAACTTCTGGGAAAACTTGTATCCAGAGCCAAATATTGTTGTTTGGATTGTTTTCTATTCCAGGATGACTCTTACGCTTGCTACAACGTCATCGTAACTTCGTGCATATATTTGTTCTTTGGGACAAATTTCGAAACTCATGCTCTAATCTAGAAATAGTAAAACGCTGCAGGGTTAAGTGCTAGAGTTCACTGGAAAATCTACTGCCTTTAGTGGGGAAGATTTTTTAACATGTTAAAAACAAAACAAATTTGGAAAGTTCATTAAGACCTGTGACTGCAGGGCAGAGCTGTGTGAGCTGGAGTTCAGGATCTACTGTAAGTTGTAGCTCAGGTCCCCTTTAAAAGACCTCTGTTGTACAAGCATACCAGTACAGGTGAGGCTGTTAAAAAATGAATAATTCAATTCTTATTTTTAATAATTATCTTATTTGTCCAGTTATACACTGTGAGGCCACCACTGATTACACTGAAGATATTCTGACTGATATCACTGGAGTGAGAGCCGGACCATCAGTGAATATTTATTAGGAGAGTTAAATAAGATCTAAGATCTCAAATCAAATTCTTATAGCTACTTGTAAGAACTTTTATAGGTTCTTTTTATTCTGGGGGCATGTAACTAAAGGAGATGTTCAGCATGTTCCTTAGTGGGTGCCAAAAAGCTTATTTTCAGAAGTATCTGAGTCTCAGGGAAAGTCAGTGACAGCTATATTTAATCTGAAGCCTATGCAACTGCTGCCAAAATCAAGCCATGTTCTTCTGGGAGGAATAATAAGAAAAAACAGTATTTAGGTGAAGAATCGGGCACCATATATATGACTTATCTGACATAGAATTATGTAGACTTTAAAAATCAGGTCAAGAAAAGCCATCAGAGGTTATGCCTTACATGTTACCATAAGGAAAGCAGAAAAGAAAAAAAAAATCTTAGTTCTTTTCAGTATTTGTTAAATATTGTTTCCACAAAAACTTATTTTCATAGTTTGCACATGGACCTTGTTCTATTTGTCACTGAAGTCAGTGAGAGTTTTTGCCATTGCCTCTGCTGAAACAGGATCCGATTTCTTTTTGTTGTGTGGAAATATAAATCTTGGACCTTAAATCATGCGAATACTAAAGGAGGAAAATACTTCGTTTTACTTAAAAAAAAAAAAAATGTCATCAGAACTACTGGTTAGTAAAAAGCATTAAAAAATACTCGAGGAAGAGCTTCCTTAAATCAAACAGATTTTACTTTTAGATCTTTCTGGAGAGGGCTGTGTTTATACCATTTATTTTAAGTGTGAGAACTTTATGCCAGATCAAACCATTAGCAACGCTCCAGGGAGCAAACAGCAAAGCTCCTGGCGAGGCCCAGGGCCACTGTGAAGAAATAGCATTTCTACACTTTCACGTTTCACCACAGGAAGAAAGCGATGAGGAGAAATTACTGAGGGAGAGAGAGAGCAGAGCAGCAGACAAGTCGGCAATAAAGGGAGCAGAAGCTCAGCAGGGCAGGCTGGGCAATCCGGTACGGGCATCCCCAGGCCAAACCTTGTGGCCAAGCTTCAGCAGACGTCGTGATGCGAATCATACCCCAGGCAGCCAGAGGACTGCAGCCTCTGGGGTGCCTCTCCAGTTCTGGACTATTCTGTCAGTTGCAATATATACATGGATGTGCATTTCTTCTTTTAAAGTTTTGGGAGTTCATGCACATTCCTATGCCCATGGTTAAGCCAAATTTGGGGGCTTTGCCGGGCCTGTTGGTGAAGATGCTGGTTTGTTTGGGGGGGTTGTGATGGAGGGATGAACAACTTTTTTCTTCTATTTGCTGGATTGCTTCCCATCTCTGTTTTGAACTACTGAATAATCACAGCCTTTGAAAAACCTTGTTTTGTTTATCTAACGCTTTCCACTGGTAAAATTACCCAGTGGACTGTGTTCATGTCAGTGAAGAAGTATTTTACTTGTCTGAAATTGCATTGGTAAATGTCCACTTGCTTGTATGAAGGTGAGGTTTGTGCACATACTCTGTTTTAATTTCAAAAAGTTTGCCCTGTGCAGGTAAATGGGATACCTATGTAAGCTCTCATGCATCCTGTGGTCCTGACAGCCGCGGGTGGACACCATCCTCCCTGCTTCTGCTTCTGCAGTCTCCAGCCTTGGAGAGGAGCGTTTTGTGCAAGTTTTGGTTCCTGCATCCTCAGCTTTTCAATGAATGAAAATGGTGATTTTCAATGGGTGATGAGGGAAATAAATATGGGTGCTTTCTCTCCCCTTGAAAGGGGCTCTTCTGGCTACTCCACTCGGTTCCCTGTGTCTCACCAGCTCCTAGCAGTAGTTTCAAAGCTCTGTACTGTGAAATGATCCAGCAGGCAATACTGAAACCAGGCAGGTTTCAATAGAGGAGTCATGAGGTGGTGGCAACCTGGGCAGGGAATCCCACGGGGACTGGAAATCCTCTGCCCAGTGCTCCAGAGCAACAGGCCAGAATTTACTCCATCAAAACTTCCAGTGGGAATTCTTGTGGGTGTGTTTTGTAACCCCAGCACACAGAGTGGACATCAGGTGTCTCACCATGTGACGGAGTTCCCAGCACCTCAAAGAAGAGATTTCACCTGTTCAAATCTCTGGTTGTTTCTATGTACCAAATATAGTGCGATTTTTGGTGGCTTTGTTTTTTCTGCACATCATAAACTGAGGTTTGTGACACCAGGCTGCCAGCTTTCAACAGCAGCATCCCAGCAATTCTGGTTAATCACAGGTTTATTAGCTTATATCCTTAGGCAAACCTGAAATCATTAACAGCCCATTTGTTGGGCTAATGACTCTTTTCTACTAGATGTATAATTTAATATATGGTAACTTTCATGCTTAATTATGCTCTTCAAAGCTTCTTTTAAAGGAATTTATTTTTCTGCATGCGTTTATTTAAAAGTGTTGGGAGCTGGCTGACTTTGCTTCCCTGCTACTCTGTGTTAAAATCTAGATAGTTTATTTAAGAAGATTTTAATTTAGATATGGGTATTTCCTCCTTTGCTTGTTCTTTCAATATTTTTATCTTTGCTTGAAAAATAAATGATGAAGAATTACCGAGATGTTTCAAATGGCATCATTTTATGCCTCATTGTAACTTGCTACATTGTTTTGGACAAGACGTAAACCCAAAGCCCTGATCAACAGGGCCCATTGTGCCAGCAGTTTCCAGATGAATGCAAGTCTTGATCTCAGTGTCCTGGCCGCATTCCAGCCTGGTTCACATTTTACTCAGCGGCAAGTACCACTTCTGTTCTCGCTAACCTCAGTGGGAACAGAAACAGGCCACTGTAAAGTGCTGTTAATCCCACGTGCCATTTGCATGCAGCACTTGTAAAGCATTCTGGGATCAGTTTGGATGAAAGAGGCAATGCATGTAAGATGTTTTTCATTGGCATCCCAAATCCGTTACTATATCAATGAAAGAAGGTTATGACTTTGTCAATCGTGATAATTTTTTTGAGCTAGGCAGCTGATTGAGAAGGATAATAATGAATTTGGTTTTCTTTCTGAGAGCTCTAGTGTCCCCTTCATGGAGATTAAAAATTTCCCAGTACTGTTTTCAGCTTCACAGAGCAAGCAAAAGATAATCTCCCGCTTGGATATACTCACACTATTGCGATCCACTAATAGGATCTACATACAGTTTTGACTTAACAGGCACTGGGAGAGGATAATCCTGTTTATTCGGTCATCCAAAACACTGATGATCTGAGATAATCAGTGGGCTGAGAGCAGGGGAGGAGGGATACGTGAGGTTCTCTGCCTGGATTATTTATCTGGTCAGATGCTTAACACTGGGGAATGTATTGATCTCATTACTGCAGCCCTGGCAAAGCAAGGCAGAGTACCTAAAACATCCTTGTGAAACAAGCCACAGAGAAGCCAACCAGATAAAATAATAGCATTTGGTAGAGTCTGGTCCAGATGTTGTGTTTAACAATTTTAAATTGTTCTTTTTGTGACAGAGTTAATATAGAAAGTCTCATATAAGTGTCCAGCTTGCCAGATTAGGTGCTTTGTATGAAATGCTTTGGCTACCAGGTGACAGTGATTGTGTGATAAATCTGTATTGTACAACTAATGACATTTTTGCTAGACATGAGACATTATTTTTTCATAGGACATTGGATATTTGTATGTGGTATTAGATCTCTGTGAATATAGGAGCACATTCAGCAAATCTCTTTCCAAAAAATATAATCTGCAGGATACTTCCCCTAGTGATCTAGAGAGAGGCCTTGAAACTGGGGTTTTACAGAATCACTTGAGGAGACGTCAGTGAACCTCTACAGAATTTTCTTTTTCTGTTTTTGCGATCTTTAAAGTTTTCACACTTTATATTATATCACTTCCCATTAATTTATTGCCTAAGTTTACCATGAGAGGTCTTATCTTCTATTTCATCTCAGCCAGTGTGCATATTTACCAGTCAATACTTTCCCGTTGCAGATATTTTTGTGTTTGTAACAGTAACTCTTACAGCTGACACATGAGACGTGGATTAATTTCAAATAGCGATGTTGACTTGTAAGCCTTATTTTATGATCTCTGAGCTGTCCCAGCCCGGATGACAGGTTTATAGTTTGGGAAGCCAGTAGCAATGGCTGAGCAATTGCTCACTAGTCTTTATAACTAATGCACCGTAGCTAGGTGCTGAGACCAACTCTTCACCATGGTGACACTTGCAAATACTGAACACATGTAAAATGATTCACGGGCCCCAGTATAATGCTTACTTTAATTAATATTTTACAAGATGCTAGCTATATTTAACTTTCCAAACTTGAATGGATCTGGGGACATGATCCAAAGGACAGAATGTTGCAATGTAAAATTTATAGACACTCACATGTTTGTGTGCTTGTTTTTAAATTATATATATATTCTCTCTCTCTCTCTCTCTCTCTCTCTCTCTCTCTCTGCTGGCAGGTGTTCAGGGCCCCGCAGGTGGCTTGTGTGGATTTTTTGTGTGTAGAGTTGAATGATGAGCTCTGAAAAGTGACGTTCTTGCTCTCCTGCCCTCCTTCCTTTGCATCCAAAGTCGGTATTGCAGGGCTGTGCTCCTCCTGCAGGTGCTTTAGGTTACCTTGTGCAGAGAGCACCATACTGTGGCAGAGCCCTGGTGGGAGGTGCACAGCATCGCATTCTATCTGCTGAAGGCAACACTGATGCATCCCGACAATCAGACCCTTCAGACTGAAGAATTAATCGTATTCCCCTGAAGTAATTACATGTGTTGGGCAAGTAACACCAGATTCTTTACTAGAATTGGCAAGAAAGAGAGGATATAGTATGGTAGTTGCAGACCTCTGGGGCTCTGTGGATCTCTTCTAAAGAGACAACATGAGTTAGCCAAGATTAACAAGCTTTCTGGCACTGGCTGTAAGTGGTTTTGCAAATGCATGAGGAATCTGGTAGGGTTTGCAAACTGGAATCAACTGATCTTATTCAATGGGTTAAAGTGGTTTTGCTAGGTGACAGCAGTTCTTAAATCAGCCCCTAGGGAGCAGTAAAGCGGTACAGGCTTGGTTTGCTTTTCTGAGTCACTGCAAGGGCACTGCAAGGGCAGGCTACCCCCTCTGTAGGTGCGGGCCTGTGCACCCAGCCTGGCTGCACTTCAGCCCTGTCCCTGGGGGGCTCTGGGCAGCCCACTTGCACTGTCCTCTTCCCACCCTGCCCCTGAGCTTCTGACCCAGTGCCCAGCGATGCCCGTTCACCAGCTGAGCAATGCCAAGCTTCCCCGCACCGTGCCTACCCGAAGCTGCTCTTCCAACAGACAGCTGCTTTTGTGACACCAGAATCAGCATCTGCCTGCAGGTGAGCTAGCCAAAGCTTGCATTGTGTAGGTGATGCTGGAGATGTTGATCAGTGAATGCTGTGCTCGCAAGAAGTCCTTTCTAATGCTCCACTGCCTGTTTCTTTGGACTCCAAATGCTATGGGAAATCTGAACAGCCATGGCAGCAAAAGGTTCCTGAAACACTGTGTAGGAAACTAGCCTCGAGACTGTGCTTCAGAATTGGACTGCTGTGATGAGTTATTCCAGATTTCTGTGCCCCTTAAGTGGAATTCATTGCACCTAAGAACAGACCTACAGACTCCCTAACAGCTTCACCTGATAGAGAATGCATCAACCCATTTACCTAGACAGTGCTTACACCAGTCTTAGAAGTGGTCATATCCAGGTGCTTTCCCCTTGGTTATGTCCTAACAAGGTGAGATATCTCTTCACATTCATAGAAATGACCTCTTATAGCAAAAACATGAAGACCATCGAGAAAGAGGCTTTGAGTGCAAAGCTTCACAATGTGGAAAGCACTGAAGAAAAACTGTTTCTCAGTACTTAGGTTTATGTATAAATTTCACTTCTACAACTAAGATTTCCTTTTGTAATTTTGTCAACAGTAACTGTAAACAAGCACACATTATCAGATCTTTTAAACTCATGAGCATTATTCTGCAAGATAGGAAAGAAATGTCCCATCAGTACTCCTGTTTGTCACAGGGCTTGAAGAAGTCCCCTTTAGTCTGTGTGTCTCAACCCCTTTATATAAAACTGAGAGCAATGGAGACACTGACAACACTTGTATTTGTCTAAACTGAACCCTGCAGAGATGGCAGAGAAGAAAATAAAATAATAAATTCATCTTCATGCTAACATAAAATACCTTCATAATGCTGAAAAGATCTGGATTTACTCCAGTGTGGTTTTCCCTGCATGTTTGGCTTTTGCATTTCTTTCCGCTTGCTATTTGTAATCCGTTTTCAGATTTTTTTTTCTTTCCAAGTCTGAAATATAGCATGATGTTACAAAGTTTGGCTTGTGACATCTTGAGTAGTATGTTTATTTGTTTAGACAAAATATTTTTCCTTCCAAATCTATTTTAAATGCCATGGAAACATTCTCTTAGTCCTGAGGTTTTGTTTGTCACTGTTAGTTACTAAACGCTCAAGGTCAGCAGTGATCCTTTGCAGGAGGCATCTTCCACTGTCCCAGGATGGCTTCAGGAGGTCGTAAGGGCACAGTGGAAAGGTTAGGAAGATGACAAGTAGGAACTTTTTCTAGATGATTTGGAAGGTTTCTTTTACTTCGAAATGTGTAATGGCAGAAGTAACCACGAGGCAGGAGCTGAAAGCCCAAACTGTGCAACATTCAAGACTGTCCTCACGATGGGAAATATGCCATGATTTAAAACCACTGTATTTTTAACTGCCCCATTATACAAAGGCTGAGTGACTGACCTCATCTGCTAGAACAAGTGTTTTCATGTTGGCCAAAGTTCAAATCAATCAAAAGGTCGAGCTTGTTTAAGGCTGATTATCAGAGCAATGAGTGATAAGAGAGGGGATGGCTCAGGAAGCTCATTCCCAGCCACTGAACAGAGCCAGCCTGGCTGCAGGAAGGACTCCAGTTAGCACAAACCCTACAAAACAGCGACAGCTATAAAACTGAGGGCTGGTCCTTCCTTCGCTGAAGTTGGCTGGAGGGAATTCCCAGCAAATTCAGTAGAAGGAAACTGGGCCCTGGTGAACAGGACTGTGGGTAGTTCTGACAAGGCCTGGTGAGGAGTTAAGTCCTGGTTTCTTTAATTTGATGGGGTTTTCAGTCAGGTGGTGGAATGGACTGCTAGAGGAAAACGTGATTCTTCTTGGCTGGAGAAGGAAAAAAGAGGTTGCATTTGTCGTTATGTGTGCTCATAGCATAGCAGCTCTCTGAAATGGCAGGTCTCTGGCAGCACCTCTATCAGCATGGAAAGAATGGTTAAAGAAAGCTGTGCAAAACTTCTGATCAGTAAGCAAAGTTCAAGGAAAGCTGAAGCTGCCTGAAAACCAGCTTTAAGAGGGCAGTTATCCCCTTCAGGGGGGATGGGAGAGAAACTCTGCAGCTCACTCAGTTGTGACTGGAACAGACGTTTTTCCTACACTATCCAGGGCAGAATTTGTCCCTGCCAGTGTTTTCCTCTGTGCAGGGGAGAACATGAGCGCTGCAGAAACCTTACCTCCTGGCTGTGTGGGGGCTGCCCAGCACCTCCAGCAGCTCCTTGGAGATTAGTTCCACAGTTTGCACTGGCTGCTTCTCTGGCGATCTAATGGCATTACTTTAAACAAACAGAAAAAAAAAAAAGAAAAAAAAAAAAAAAAAAAAGGAGAAGGAGTGAGGACTTCTTGCAGTATGTTTCTGCCATTTGAATTATGATGGGGGACATTACTGGGGAGTTAGAAAACCCATTAGAAAGCCCATGGCACACAGCCATACTTTCATAAGCTTGCAAGGGATGGATTTTTTACACTTACTTTTTTTTTTTTT
>VXAA01003467.1:2308220-2355198 GCA_013399115.1 Anseranas semipalmata
TTTCTGTCAAAGAAAGCATTCTCCAAGGGCCAACTACAGAAAAAAGTCTCTGGCCTTCTTGGCAGAATTCCCTGTTACTTACACAGCCAGGATTTCCTCTGCTCCAGCTCTTGTGTGACCCATGTTCTTAACATATCCAGGGCCAAATGAGGATCTTTTGACTCAGGGTTGAATCTGACCCTTTTTCTTGTGTGGAAAGATGTGAGTAATTCTGTGGGCTGATGAAGAAAAATGATACCGGGGATGAGGAAAGGTGGCCCAGGCTGCTGGCCTGGCGTGAAGAGGAAGGAAGGGTTGGGGAGCAAGCCAGGGTCAGCTATAGCACTACTTGTTAGATCTGATGGGAAGGGGTGGGCAGGACCCCACAGTGGCAGGGAGGATAGGGCAGCTTGGGGCTGTGCTGGTGGATGAACACCGACTTGTTTGTGTTATAAGGTGTTACTCATATCTAAGTGAAAGTAAACTGAATAACTGAAAGTGACATGGCTCCCTCCGTGCTGTTCTGCAGCACCAACACAGTGCAGGCAATGGGCATTTGGTGATAATCTGGGCCTGTTTGTGCTCGTGAAGGTCTTTTCATAGCCACACAGTGCCCCCAGGTCTGCCGAGCCAGTAGCCACTGGGCAGTGGCTGCACCCTCAAACGCTGGTACGGTGGTGAGAAGTAGGGGGTCTCCCTTGGGAAGGCAGGCGGCATCACGTGCCGGGGGGCTTGGGTGAAGATCAGGCCAAAGCTCTCTGCAGTCCCGCGCCAGACCGCATCGGTCATGCTGCTGCTGGCAAACTGCTCAGCACGGGAGGCAGGACGGTGTCTGCACATCCCTTCCCTCCAGCCTCAGAGATCAGATCTACTCTGCTTTTTACTTGCCTTCAACTTCACTGTTGGCAAAACCAGTATCAGCAGCAGCACTGCAACAGAGGATGGTTTTTTTCTGATCTGATTCATGAAACCAGATGTGCCTGTGCTTTTTTTGAGCTCATTTGAATGTATGCAATGCACTTCTAGCTTTGCAAAATCATCAGTTACCAGATGTCTTTTAAATTGTTGTACTTTAGTCAGAGGTTAAAACTATGTCGAAACAGTCACTGATAAGAATTTATATTACACTTAAAATACAGTATGATTTCCTCCAGCTCTTTGCAATGAAAAGTTCTCTCATGGAAATTTTATGGCTCACAAAAGATTTGCCACCCACCCTTCACTATACTTTCAGGCCCAGATTTACTGATAAATGCTTCTAATAATTGGCAGTGGCTCTGTACCTCTTTCTGATAGACATCTCATCTTTCTGACAGTAGAGAAAAGGCCTATTGTAACCGGAAGGAGGGCTGTATTCTGGTGGAAAGCACCCACAGTTGTACAGTCTGGGTCCCAGTTCAGATCTTCTCCCGTGCCTGAAGTAGTTTGCAAGCAGAATTTTGGCCTGGGCACAGTTTTGAACTCAAGGCAGCCAGAGGAGCAGGGATGCTTGCAGAGTTCCTGGGGTAAGGAGGAGGGTTTGGGCCCCGTGGGGCTCGGGGGGTAGCCGTGAACGTCAAAAGCACGAGCAGGTTGGGCTGTGGCTGCCTTCGTGACTCTGCTCTCTGGGGTCTCATCCAGCCTCTGTACCAGCTGCCAAAAGCTCTTACCGAGTGGCTATTTTGGGATAAAGCAACACCGAGTGTTACTTTAGAGATGTTTGGAGATAGACTTAATAAAATCAACTAATAAGGTTTGACATGCTGAAGACTAGAAAGAGCCATTCTGAACATCTGCCCTGGCCTCAGACGCAAGAGGCTAAACAGGGACAAGCGCTGTCCCGGGGCCAGGATGCCCTGTCCTGGGATGGCCAATGGGGCATGGACCACCAGTGCCGTGCCGCACGGGTGGCTCACCTGTGTGCAAAGCAGTCTGTGAACTGTGGCCTGTGAGGGCAAACCAGCACGGATAACCCAGCAATGGTTATTTGCCTTAAAAAATAAATAAATATAAAAGGAAGGGAAAAAAAAAAAAAAACCAGCTACAAACTGCTGTGTTTCAGGAGCTGTGAGCAGCCGAGCTCTCCGTGCAGCAGGCACAGGACAGCCAGCTGGGGGTGATGACTCCAGCAGTTGTCCCGGTGTAAATCATCCTGTCCCTTACCCAGCAGGCTCACGAAGCTCGCGCCCGTCCCACCGTGGGCGTCCCTGCCCACGGCCCTGGCGAGCTCCTGCGCTCTGCAGGCAGCGGGAACAGCAGGTCCACGCTTCACCCGGCTCTGCTTGTTACCGGCACGAGGTCTGCAGAGCACAGCTGCTAATTGCTGTGGGCTTTTCGCTTTTTTTTTTGTTGTTGTTGTTATTGGTTTGGTTTGGTTGTTTTTTTTTTTTTCCTTTTTTGTCATAGGACCAACCCCGAATAGAATCATGAGATCGGTGTTTATAACTTCCCAAATAATCTATACTCTGTTTTTAGTGCTGACACTGTGCATGAAAGGCTGTGTCACCACTGTGCTCATGTTCCATGTGACACTGAAGCTTGCTGTTTTTTCCCATTTCATAACTAATAAGTGAAGTGAGTTTGACAGCCTTGGTTTAAGCTTTAGCTTGTTGGTTCCCATGTCACAGATAGGCTCAGTTAGCAAGAAATTCTTGTCAGGAGAAGAGAATTATAGTTCAGCCTTGAAATGTGCTAGCGTCCTGTGCAAAGTTTTAAATTCTTGACCAAAGTTAGATAAAGCCAACTGAAAGTGTGACGTTTGAAGTACACTATCTATTTATCTTTTCATTCTGACCAAAAATACCTAGAGTGGAAGTAGTATGTGCCTTATTTGCATCCAAGCAGAGAACAGTTCAGCTCCTCTAAAGAAAAGAGTAAATGCAGCATTTTAAATATTGTTTTTTATTTTTTTAAATTCTGTGCCTATATGTCTATATATTATATATGTGTATATATATATATATAACCTTTAACGAAAAAAGAATGATTGGTTTTCAAGGTGCAGGAAAGCTTATTTAATTGGTAATAAGAAAAAAATGTTAGCTCTCCCACAGTAGTCATTAATAGCTCCGAGTTCCAGCCTGAATACAGATGGAGCTTTGATTTTATCACAATTTTGCAATGAGTATGTGCTGTATATCCTGCTGTTAATCCTGTGGTGGAAATCAGCTCCTCATAACACCTGGTGCCAAGACACAGCCATTTGCCTGATCCGAGCACAACTGATTGCAGTTAGAGCATATGCAGCCCCATGGTCTGGAGCTGGGCATATCCTGGCTCGGCAAGTCATCGCTGGGCACTTTCTCCAACTTGTGCTCTGTGTGCAGAGATCCTGCCTCTTCGTGTGAAATCATCCCCCGGCCCCGCCGTTCTGGGCTGCCCTCCTGGGTCCCTTTCAGCTCAGCTATTTATTCAAGCTCCGTTTGTCTGTGCTCGATGGGGACTGCTCCTCCCCTCTGGGCACGCAGAAAGAGGATCTGTTTTTAGACAATGTTTTTAGTTATAGTTTCCAGCGGGATGAGCTATCTCACATCGCAGCTTGGATGAGGGAAGAACAGCATGTGAAATACAGCAGCTTCTGGGGTCAAATGAGGAGCAAGTGCCTGCAGAGCTGGGAGCCCCGGGCTGCTCCGCAAGCCCCCTGCACGTCGGCTCTCGGTCCTGGGCTTCGTCAGGGCGATGCTGTTTACTGAGCCTCCCCGCCGGGCTTTGGCTAGGCAGGGAGCATGAATGCTGTAGGAACTGAAGTCGAATGTAAATGCCAAATGTTTTTGTCCACTTCGCTAACTTTCTGCCGTCAGGTCTTGTTCTGTCTTTGCGCTGTGTTTTCCAGAAGCTGAATGGAAGACTTAGGGGGTTTTGGAGGGGCTTTTTTGGGAAAAGTTTATTGCACGTATGCTTTAGATCTGAAGGGACCCTTAGCCTGACCTCTGGTATATAACATAGAGTATTGAATTTCATGCACTTAACTCCCACAGTCTGTCCAAGAACTTCTGACTGACCACAGTGCTTTCCTAAGGGAAAAAAAATGTTCTTAAAAAAAGAAAATAGACTGTCCCATTTTTTGCAGTCATTTCAACATTGTAGAAATGTTTCTTATTCCTAATAACATGCCAATAGCTAGGAGTCACAAGGATTTTCAAGAAAGCTCTCGGACAAAGAGACCCTGACCAGAGGCTCTCCCTGCCTTCCCTGTGATCCCATTGACCTCCCCAGACTGCACCCTGTCTGCTGCTCATCTGCTCTCCTGGTCATGTGCTGGGGAAAGGTCGTGCATTCTGCCCCCTCCTTTCCCCCCCTACTTCAAACTGGGGCTTTTTATCTGTGCCTGCTATGAAATTTGGTTTCCAGTCTCTGATTTTTAAAGGCCACAAATAAGGATCAGTGTCCCAAACATCTTTTTGCCATACCTGTAGCAGACTATGAGGGAAAGCCAATGAAAGCCTTTAAAAGAAAAGGATGTTTACAAGGTGGGACCTATGCCCTTTTTATAGTACAATGCTGTTTTTTAAGGCCAGGGTTTGAGAGATGTTAAATAAGCTAAGGGGGCAGAGGGAGGAAGAGGTATCCATTTTGTGAATAATGAAGGGGCAGTCTGGAAGCCGGGATCATTTAACCCAGCTCAGCAGCAATGGGGTTAATCTGCCCATGCCCTACATTTGGATGGGAAATTGCCAACACAGAACAGGTATTTATTATTCCATACAGATGTTTGCAATGAAGTACGAGCCATCACTGTTGCTTCTCTGTGACACAAACCCAGTGAGGCTGGGCATCTCACGAGTGCAGAGCATAAGGTTGTCCCTAGCCCAAAGAGGTTTCAGACTCACAAGGTAATTACTTATCTTCAACCATTAATTTCCATTTTTGTGCCCAGTTAATTTCCATTCTCTCCCAGACTCCCAAAATATAATGCCAAATAAATGATTTCATATAACCTCCTGAGGTAGGGAGGACTGTGATAGACATGTTGCCAGTGGGCACTGACATGCTTGAGGCAATGGAAGATTGGGGGATTCGTGTGGGAAATGCAAAGATCTGGAAAGCTGCAGCATGGCCTTTCCAAAATGACACAGCTGAAGATATTCTAGAGATTATCCTCCAAAAACTCAGTGGTCAAGGGCTTAATGACTCTTAAATCACAGTCAAATGTCTGCTTATTATCAATCAGCTATTGCCAGTTTAACTGCAGTAACGAAAGTTTCTTGATAAAAGCTGCCTTATCATCCAGAACTGAGATACCCAGCCTAATGCGCTCCGGCAAGGCTTGAGGAAATGCTCCTTTTAGCCAACAAAAGAGATGATGTGTCACTTTCGTGCTGCTGAATTAGGCTGAGTCAAATCGAGAAAGAAGCAATTTCTTTCACCTTTTGGTGTTAAATGACGGCTTTATCAATGTGCCAGACAGGGTTCTGGCTGCCTTGCAAGGGTTTGGAGTCCCAGCACATACACCTTGCTGGCCATTTGCCATCTCCTGGACTGCAGGCCACCGCAGCAGCACCCTGCAGGCCCCGTGCACCCTGAGAGGAGCACACAGGGGAGGCTGTACATCTGCCATCATCACTTGGCTCCCTGGAGAAAATGGGTTGGAAATGGTATTTAAAGTTGTTGATTGAGATTTTTACGGATTTATTACCTGTTTTTTTTGTTCCCTGTTTGGCTGCCTGCTCCCCCTCCATCTGCCAGCTCTGTAATCCACCTCCTCTTATCTCAGCACAGTTTGCTCCACCTCTTGCTCATTTTCATTTTATTGCCTAGCTAATCTCATCCTCCTGCTTTTCCTGACGCTGCTCCCCCCTCCCCATCTGTGAAGATTAAATCACTGCTCCTTTTGTTTGGTGCCGCTCAAAATTCCCTCATTTCACTCAGGCTTTGGGATGCTTCCAGGCACTTTTGCTGTTGTTGCACACATCCGTTTTCCTGGCACAAAAAGGCCCATCAGCATCTGATGGAAGCTTTAGTGAGTCCTCGTTTCAACCAGTTCTCAGAGACGTCCAGAATCTGAAATGGAGCTGAGCTCAGCCTGGGACGTACGCAGTGTAACAGAGGTGGCTATCGGCGTCTGGTTGTTACAGGAGCATCAGCGGGGTGCTTAGGGCAGCTCTGTAGGGGTGTCAGAGCCTGGCACCTGAGTATTAGTTGACAAAAATCTAGATCTAAGGCATGGGCTAGAAAATCTCCAAGCTGCCAAAATGCAAAACTTGCAACTGGGTGTCAGTAATTCCCTGTCTCCCCATCCTGGGAAATTGCCAGGAAATGCCCAGTTTTCATCCTGGCCACCCCAATGTGTTACCTCCTCTGTAGCAGCAGCAGCATCTGCACCCAGCCCTTGCCCTCATTGTCCCTCCGGGAAAGCAAAAGAAAAAAAACCAACAAACAAAAGAAACTAAATCCCAACTCTGGGTCAGCCTAAAGTACTGTTTCCCCAGAATCGGGGAAGACCTAAAGTCTGGATTCAGACAACCCCTCTTTGAGTACATGGGAGATATTCCCCTTTGTGAGGCCCACTGCTGTTTGGCCATAATGGTTGAGTTCGGGTATTTATTTTTAATCTGTTTGTTTTTTATCTCTTGCCTTAATTCTCAACTTGCAATGCCAACAGTGATGCATTGCTATATCCCCCTTCACTACTTTTATCTGCCAACATGTTTTAAATAAGTTTAAAGAGTACAAGAGCTAAAAAAAAAAAATCAGGCAGCTTAAGATAAAAGCCAGCAGCATGCTTTTAAAAATAGAATGGCCAGCTCTGTGAGAGGTGCCGAGTAAATGGGTGCTCAGGAGGAGAACGGAGCAGGCTGAAGAAACACTGTTTAAACAGAAGGTAAATAAGTGGCAGGGGGAGCTGCAGTTCATTTTGTTCCCTTACGTGTTGCTGAGATAATGCAACATATCTTCGGGCAGGCTCGTTCTATAAATGGACGCAGCTCTTGGGTTTCACCGGGTGACACTCAGGCTGCGGCTCTCATACAGATTCTCCGCTGAAGCGTCTGTGGGAGCGGAGCGAGTGCATGCCAGTGGAATGCACACAGGGGCGTTTAATGTTTCAGACCTGCAGCAGTACTCAGGTCTCAGCACTGGTACTTTATGAAGAAGATGACTTTTGCAGTGAAGGATGTAAGCCCTTGTATTACACTGAGGTGCCTGATGCAGAAGGGGTTGCATGTAGATCCCTGAGGTCAGGCATCATCTTGTTAAAATTCTTTCCTGCTGTGGTTGATCTATGAAAACAGCAATCTTTTGACAGTGACAATGGCACTTGGTTAGTAATTTAGGTTTGAAGTGTCCTGTCCAGTGAGTGATTTTACAGAAGCAGAGTTTAGAACTGAAGTTGGTTTAATATAACAAAACAGTAGTCCGGAAAGCCTCCTTGGCATTTTAATGGTGTTTTTCTTTGGATGAAATATACATGAGAATTTGAGAGGATGTGTAAACCTAGCAGGAAATAAGAGGGACCAAGAGAAAGACTCAAAGACCTTGTCCAAACTCCAAGCTGTTACACAAACCTGTGAGCCACCGGCTCCCTATGGATAGGGCACACCCGTATAACCCTCAGCCCAGGGAGCTGCACTACTAACAATAGCGTTTTTGCTGCTCCAGGATGCATGTCTTGTTATCTCAATTCTTACCCTCCACTCTCCTGCCTAGTTTTGCTCAGCTCAGCTGTGAGAAGGATGAGTATTTGTTGACCTTCAGTGGCTGTGGCAATGATCTCCCAGCTCTGTGTCTTCTCTGCTCCTAGGAGACTGCATTTGCATTGACCATCTTACTCACTGGCACAGAGAATTCTCTATTTCTTGGCTAAATAAGTCATCTCAGACTGTCCCTGTCCTATAAACAGCAAATTCAGGAGAGAAAGGACAGCAGTGCTCCTTGGCCAAAGCCTGGTAAGCTGTTGCGTTCTCATTCCTGCGGTCTATTACTCTAATCGGTTCTGAAGAGGCAGAATGCAGCCTTCCTGCTGGGAATAGAGTGTTCTCCTCTAGCGTTGGTGCCTGTTGGGCAAATTATTGCCTACGAGGTTAATTAGCTGTAGAAAATGAGCTAGAATACTTGGTTGTAAGGAATCATACTGAATTATTATTTTTGAGGAGTGACAAGCTGAATTCATGCATGTTTTGATCTTATTTTAGTCAGAATGGCAAATAGTGCCATGCATTTTGCTGTTGTTCTGCTTTCATTTCTAGATGTTGGAAAGTAAATCAACATAGCCTGAGACAGTAAGGTCTTGCAAAGTTTGATTATACAATGTCTAATCTCTCTCTCAAGTTTCTGAGTTGTTCCTCAAAAGGAGCAGCAGCTCCTTTGGAACCAGTACATTTGTCCCACTTTCAACAAATGTGATTTTGACCCATTATTGAGAAAACACAAAAATTCTCCTAAGCTATAAGGGAAAAAAATATTGTGTTGTCCTAGTACTGTGAGTGTTGCTGTTACCTGGCAGTTCTGACTGAGCTGTAGCACTCTCATCTAGGAAAGTATTGAAGTGGATTAAGTGATAGATTCACCTCCCATACCAAAGGAGGCTACTGGTAGCAAGACTCATCAGATCCTTCAAGTTCCTACTATTCCCAGAAGCATCTCTGGAGGTTTTATATGGAATTAGACCTATCACAATAGCAAGCTTAAGGGGTAGATAGACTTCATTACCCTTGGAATACCTGGAAAGTAAGCACAAGCCAGCTACTCGTACCTGGAAGATGGCTTCTGGACCAGGGCTCAAAGTGAGATGAGGGACGCTATGTAAAACAAGACCTCGATGAGAAGAACTTGTTCTTAGTCCACTTCAAGAATTGTAATGCATCCATGGGTGAGCTGAAGCCTGACACCAGCTGTTTCTGCTGTTTGATTATTTTTAATTTTTTTTGTCTGGCACCCAGGTTCAGCTGGTTCAAGGTTCAAGGAGCTGCCAACAGTAGGAGGATATGAGTTCACAGAATTTCTTTTAAATATATCAGTGGTTCCAGGAGAGTGAGTGGGACTGCTGCAATGTTTAAGTTCTTCACTGGCTTGTGGCCTGTGGAATTGGTTGCCTGGAGAGATCTGACAAATCTTTATGTCTCTTGAAGGTGCACATTGGTGTCAGCCCAGACTGTGACTGTATGAGGCAGGCTGTTGCTTCTGTCACCACTGCCAGAAGACATCTGTCTCATTGATGGAACAGAGAGCACTTAGGGTTATCAGAGACAAAAGGTACCAACTGACATATAATATTGCTTCTAATTATAAGTCAAAAACTAATACAAGTTAGGACTAAATTAGTCCATTTCTCCAGATGTTTTCACAGTTGCCCTGACTGCAGCTCAGTGGGTTATGTTCTCAGCTGTTATGTACTCATACTGGTCTTTCTTGTCTCTATTGATGTGGTCTCTCCCAGCATGATCGGGTGCAGACTCCCTCTTACTAAGTGCTATAAAAGGCATCATTCTAACACAAAGT
This sequence comes from Anseranas semipalmata, assembly GCA_013399115.1. Classification (NCBI taxonomy): domain Eukaryota; kingdom Metazoa; phylum Chordata; class Aves; order Anseriformes; family Anseranatidae; genus Anseranas; species Anseranas semipalmata. The sequence goes on from VXAA01003467.1 coordinate 2,317,614, forward strand.
GGAAAATTCTCCTTAGGGTGTGCAGCTCTTACAGGAGGTAGTCAGTGAGGGTGCCTGCTTATAGACCTGGCCCCACACTTTGAGACGTGAATTCATATAGAACATCTTCTGTGAAAGCAGCTATTCTTGCTCTTGCCAAAGTGCCGTGAAGACCCATACAATGATGTTAATTGTAAACCACAAGCTGGCTCTTATCTTTGAATTGTTTTTCTCTAACAATTTTAAGAAGAGCTCAGCATGTTCTCACTAGGAGCTGATAGATGCTGAGCACTTCTGTAATCCTGCCAATTTCATTTTGGTTCCTAAATGGGAACTGAGTGCTTTTGAGCATATGATCCTAAGGGTGCATTTTATAATGCTACAGCTCTGTCCATATCATTTCTTTCCTCTATTGCTGTCCCCAGAGTGCTCCCAGCAGTGGCAATAACACTAGGAGCACCAGGCTAGTGTAGGCTTGAGTGATGTCTCAGTTATTATGCTGTCTCAGGCAACACCGAATGGAATTAAATGAGAGCAGTTAAAAGGCGGGTACCTGTCAGCACCCTGTCTGCAGTAGGGTCCCCATTATTGCTATCAGCAGTACAGATACCACTGAGATGGCTGTAATGGATTTTGTATGTGTATGTATGTATCTAAAAACAAAAATCTAATGAAAACTCTGCATTCTTTTTCAGAGTATTTCATCCTGTGTTTCAAGCTATATACACCGTACTTGATGATGCTCAGTGTCTCAATTTCAGGATTCAGATTTCCTTCTAAATACGTTCTAGGAGCAGAAATAATGAATACTTTTTTAGTGCTCATGGGAAAGAGGAGGGGGAAGATAGACCTTTATCTGAAGCTTTTCCAACAGAGTTAGTGTGTGGAAGGCATCTGTTTTGGTCCTGTGAGGCTGACATCCTCTCCCAGCAGACTTGGCAGTAAGTGGAAGAACCACATGTCAGAAAATCTGGGGGCCCACGCACTGTGGACAAAAGTATGGCAAAGAGTTTAAACATTAGCGACTGGAGTCATGTTGGAGGGCTGGCTAAAACCGATTAGCATAGCGCTCTGGAATGTGGAGTTTCAATAGCCGCTCCAGAAAGATCTGCAGCCCCATTGACTTCTGCAGCGTCAGTAAAGAGCCCTTGCACGCCGGCTTTTGCCAGTTTGAATAGATGAATGTGCAGGGCAGTATGTGCAGTGATCGCAGAGCTTGCTGGTCTGGCTGCTCACAGGGCATTACGCACCATGCCCCACGTGCTTGGGGCCCTGGGTGTTTTCCTTTGCTCCAGAAAAATCTGATGCCCCAATGACTCAGGTGGCTAACAGGGCCCTTGTGCATTGCCAGGAACCCCCCTGAAAATACTTATCAATGTTAGGCCATAACCTTGTTGTTTGTTTACACTGGGCCAAAGCAACAAAAGCTTTATTTGGCTGTGATCTGACTATTGTTAGCTGAGCACTCAGTTGGGTGTCAGTGTGGGGTTTGGGTGTTTGTGTTACTGCTGCCTAGGTTTTGGTCTCTTTGGGAATGCACCCAGCAGGACTGAGCATGTGTCTGTGGTCAGATTTACTTGATTTGTTTCCTTTTCTATTTTTTTTCCTTCTGATTTCTAGGTAGATAAATCAAAGTGTGGAATCAAAAGTAAAGCTGGGTAGAAGGCCTGTCTGATGTGAACACATGCATTTTTAGTTGAGGTGGGAAAAGAATGGACTCATTCAAGCCCTCATCTAGGCTAGGGAATTCCCTAGCTTTTGTCTAAATATGGCATGCAAGAGCAGAGCACAGGCAACGCAATACTTCACTGAGTATTGTTTAAAAGGGTGTTTGGCACCATTCAGCAAGTAGGATTCTTGTAAAAACATGGCACGAGGAGTTGTTTGACAGATTTTGACATAGCAAAGTCTTTACAAGAGCTGGAAAAAAAAATAAAAGAATGAAAAGAGAGAAACTACAGAGTACATAAAGCCAAAAGCATGCTCTCTGCCCAGACAGAATGTAGAATAAAAGGAACCTAGCACCGACTCATATCCTGCATAATATGTGGGTCTGATCGCATTAGTGATCAATGGCACTGAGTTTAAAACTTTGCCTGTGGTCAGTCATTCAGGAGAGATGATGGAGATGATGAAGTGAGAGCTGGGGAAGACACTGCTATTGCTTGAATCCCCTGACCAGAGTCTATCACAGGCTTTCCTGCTTGTATTGACCTGTCCTCTGCTGTCCTGATGTTGCTGTGCAGTATTTTGTCCTGCAGGTAGTGGCATTTCACCAGCAGATGTCTGGATGCAACGCTCAGTACCAAGCAATCCCTTGGTTTTGGTAGGTTTTTCCCTTTTTGCAAAGCTCATGCTGAGTAGTTGTGACTGTGAATACCTTTCACAGCAGTGAGCAATGATTCATGCCTGTAAGAAAGCCCATCTCCCACTGCCTCAGCCATGTCTGGAGACATTGTGAGTCTTTCAGAGCACAAATGCCTTTACACATCTCAGCAATGACACCAGCTACTCAACAGCCCGTGTAGCTCATACAGAGAAGGTCTTGGCTCAGCCTTCATTATGTAAAGTGAAGCCCTTCCCTGAACTCGTCTCAAACACAGCATCCATACTCGGTCACAGCTGGAGCTTCCTCCTGTCAAAGGTAAGACACTTCCCCAGGTTGGTTGGTTGGATGGTGTCTTGCGATGTAAGCTAGGATGGCAGAGGACACAAGTACATCTGTAATTAGCACATTATCGCAGGCCGTTTTGTAGTTCCTGAAATGCAAGGGCTAAATTCTGTTCTGCTGCACTAGTATTGGCCTAAGGTGAGTCCACTACCTTCTCTGAATTTGTAGTAGTGTAACTGAAGGCTGTTCCCTGAGAACTGCAAAGCTGTCTGGTATGGAATAGGAACTGGAAGGTCTAAAATGCTGCAGCCAAAGGGAAGCCCATCATATATTTTAATGTGTTGCCCATCAGATACACTCAGTAGCAAAGCAACAAAAAATCCAAGAGTTTCTGGGTCATCATAGCAAAAGATGAGAGAAGTGAAGGCACAGGAGCTCTCCCTCACCCTTTTTGAGCAATTTGGTTGATGCTGTTAATTGTAGAGGAGCTGCAGCAAATATTTCTGAAAGCAAATATTTGATGTCCCCATCCAGTAGAAAATAAGTGGGAGAACCAACTGCCTGCCTACTCACCCGGTCACCTCAACAAAGCCAAGCCAGGGCTGAGAATAAATAGCAACGACTCCTGAGCATCTGTGGGCAGCCTGTCTAAGAACAAGAGCTGTGCTGAGAGAGGAAACAACACCTGCGCAGGAGGAGCCGAGCGCAGGCTGAACAAAGGCAGCAGAGGCTGGTGGGCAGAGGATGTTTGTGCAGCCGTTGGTCTCCAGGGTGGGGCTGCTGGCAGAAGTGGGAGGAAGACGTTATCTCCATCAGCCCATGCTAATGCTATGCTAATGCAAGGAGTGGAATGGGCAAGTGAATGATGGGAGCAGCCACGCGCCCTCCAGGAACGGGAGCTGTGCCCTGCAGCGCCAGGGCAGCCTCCTGAGGGGGTCCTCCTCTCACAAAGGAGGGCTGGGAGTAGGTGGCCACCAGCAGGGTCTGCCTCGCTCCCAGCACCCTGCTTTCCCCCACTTCCCCACAAAGCAAGCAGCCAGGCCAGCTGTTCCTTCCCAAGAGCCGGCTGATGTCTATGGATTGAGTTTATACTTCATAAACCTAGGATGAAGGAAGGGCTACAGGGCTTTTAAGAGAAGCTTCTGGGCTGTCCCTACCACAGCCTTTCACCCAGCCTGGGAAAAAGGGCTGATGGGTCAGGCCACAGGTCCCATGAATTGCCCCAGGAGGCTGTTGGCAGTCCATAATGTGAGCATCTTTGTTTCACACCTCTACCATTGCAGTGTGAATGCTGCTAAGGAACCAGTATCACATTGCCCTAGCTGTGAAGGGAAATAGCATGTTCTTTACATACTCTGGTTGGGCATACACACGTCCCAGATACCCATTGGCTGACTGATCTGCTTTTGGATGCTGGATTTTTTTCTTCTTTTTTATTTTAGCCTTCTGAATATAAACTTAGGATTCATCAGATGGAAATGATCTCATCGCATTACAGATGAATTAGAGATTTGCTTTCCTGGGAAACTAAACTTCTGGTGTAATCATGGGAAAGCCTCACCTTCCCTTTTTTATTTTCCTTTAACCAAGTCTCTATTGAAATTAGCTTGGCAAGCTAACAGCTCAGAAGCTAAGAGACAAAAGACAACCCTTTGTTACTATTAGGTTTTTTATTCTCATTATTTGCTTACCAATCTTGTGATTTTGGGGACATGGCATGTGATTTTTGAATATATCTAATGATATAGAAACAAATATATACAGAAGGCAGGCCCTCTCATAATGTAGAGCTGACATTTTACCAACACAGTAGTCTCTTTGTCCCACTGCCAAAATAAAAAATAAAGAAGTAAACCCCAATAATTAATTACTGCTCTATCTCTTGTTGTTTTCTTTGAGCAGCAACGCTTTCTGTACACTCTTACTCTTTTTCTTCCTCTTACAAATTCTTTGCACAACTGGAAACCCGGCTCAGCATATCCAATACAATACCACTATAGTAGAGCAAGGAACAACTTGGCTCCTCTTCAAAGGGAGCTTTTATCAAGTGTTTGGTGTGATGTGACAAAGCAGGGAAGTGTGCCACGGATGTGATGCTTCCAAATCTCCCCCTTCTACCTTGATTAAACTTGAAAGTGATTACCCTCGCCAGCGTGATGAACCCTGCCAATGTGCATCTTGTTTACAGCTGTACCGAGCTTTTAATGTGTTTTCCTGTTTCTGACAAGGAAAATGTGCTTCCGTTCTATGCTCTGAATAAAATCCCATTTAAAATATCAAGTTTCTAGTTTTTTGCTGCTAGAGCCACTGCAATGAGAAAGCTGTGTTTGTAGGCTGGTGTCCAGCCTGCATGGGACTGCATTGCTGCTGTGTAAAGCCACACCTGGGCCCAAGCAGACCTGCAAGGTCTCGTAAGTGCAGGAGAGCATTGCATGAGGCTGGTAGACCAAAAACTGAAAGGATTGGCCTTTCTTGTGCTGAAGACAAGAATAAGCTGTCTGGCGTGAGCAGGCTGTTAATTCCACATGAAAGTTTTGTGGCATTCGCCATTCATTTTGCCTTATTTTATTTTGTGTGTTTCCCTCTCACTCCTAGCTTCTGCTTTATTCCTTATATTGATAAATGTAGATCATTGGATCAAAGTCTTATTTTTACCAAAAAAAAAAAAAAAAACCTCACATATTTCAGCAAAAATATATTTGGCAAAACTTTTTTATTTTAACAGTTTCCTAGTTACCTATAGCAGTCACTTTAAAAGCAGCTGCATTTAACTAGTTTTGCTTGAAAATATCCTTTCTTTTTCCTACTTTTCTTTTATTATTTTTTTATTCACAAGAATCAGGCCGGTTGCCACAGAAACTCAGAGAAACTTTAACAGGGAAAAAGCACATCAGCACCCTGTGAAATTTCCATGTTTGGCTTTGAATCTGTCAGATTACGTGGAGAAAAAATGTTCCGAATTTTCCAGTTCAGTGACTTTGTAGTTTGGTGTTCTTGCTCTGCAGTGTTGGTAGACTGCACTGCGGGACAAGGGGTTTTCTCCCTGTTTTTTCCCGCCTCTGCCCTGTGTTTCATCCAACTGGCCCCATCCCATCGCTCCGTGCCCAGGCAGCCAACTGGCTTCCTCCCTCTTGCTCTGGATAATCTTTTCCCTCCTTTTGTTCACTGCGCTGACATGAAATGCTCTGTTTCAGTTGCAGGAAAAATCAAGACGATGATCTCGATGAAGCCGAGTCCTTTGCTGAGGACTCCCCTGTTCCCTCTGCAGCACTGCGTGGAAGGTGGTGGGAAACCACAGCCAACCCATGTGCCAGCTTTTGGTGTGGATACAGCAGCCCACCTGCTTTCTGCCGCCGCCGTAAGCTCTGTGCTGGAATATCAGCCCACACTGGTGCCTTGGCTCTGTTGTTTCAGGCCACAATGGATAATTTTTAATCCCTCTATTCAGAGTGTTTTGTGGAACAGGAGGAGAAACATATGGCATATGCTCACCTCGGCTCCCAGGAGGTGTGGGGCAGCGTGTCCTAGCAGCTGCCGGGGTAATCCTTGTCCTTCTGTCCATGTCCATGGCTGAAAGGCATGCTCAGAGCACCTGGGCATTACCTGCAAGCAGGTGGGATCTGCCGCCTGGGCAGGGCTGCGAGGGCAAAGAACCTTCTGGGGCCCAACAGGGTCATGGGCAATGACTGGTGCAGTGCAGAAGGACCAGAGGAGGGGCTCCCTCCTCTTCTGACCCCCCCTGGGTCTCCTCCTGGCAGAGCAGCTCCACAGCGGCTTCAGGGGTACCTGAAGGGCACCATTTATCCCACACTGGCCATACTGGGGCAGAGATTTCAGGGTGCAGGTAACTTAGGGTTTTGGAAGCTGGTTGGACCAAAGGAGGTCCATGGTGAGATGCAGGCTGGATGCAGCTGTGGCTGCAAACAAGCTGCGCTGCAGTGTTTGTGATGTGTGGCAGACCTCAAAGCGTACGAGGAGCTGGAGTAGCTGGGAGGCAGGCTGCAGCTCACAGCCGCTGGCTACCTGCCTCCCAGGATCCTGTAACACCCAACGTCTTCCCCTTTCATCACATCTCCAGAGCATTGTTTTTGATGCAGTCATCGCTCCTTGGCCTGGCCCCCATCCTGACCCTACTGCAATCGATGGAAATGGTGTCGGTGGTGTTGGTGGAACCAGCACCTCCTCTTCTCCCTTCGTTTGTTCCCTCCTGCGTCCGCTCCGTCTGCCCTGATCTTGCTGTCTCGCTGCATCGCCTGCTCTGGGCACCATCTGGTGAGGTTTGGTCTGTCTCATCTCACCAACTGTCGTTTATCCTGGCTGTGGTGTAAACGCGCTCACATTTTGCATCAAAACACCCCTAAACCATTCACTTTGTGGACCAGCCGGCCTGCCGGAGAGGAGCCAAGCAGTTGGCACTCAATAAGCGACGAGCATTAATAAAAGCATTACAGTGAGGTTAGTGCCTCATTAAAGTGATGCTAACGAACCGGCTGTCTTCCAGAAGTATGAAATTTTAACTAAGACTTCTAATTTTATGTATAATTAAAACTTCCTAGGGAGGCAATATTCACTTCTCCAGGCCGCTGCATTATAAGCAGAGCCAAATTCAGAGGAGCTGCTCTGGAAGGGTACCAGTGCTTGGGAGCAGCCTCCAGCCCCACACCGCAGTCTCACCAAACAGGGTGCGAGAGACCCAGGGGTGCTCAGCAGCAGGTGATGGGGCTGTGCCCACAGCTGCCGCTTCCCAGGGCTGCCAGTGCTGTGCCTGCCCGGGTCTGTTGCGGGTTTGATCAGCGTGAGCTGCACCCCAGCTCAGGACCCACGTGCGCTGTGGTCCAGCTCTGCACCCGTGCTCCCAGCACCTCCAGCCTGCAGCCAGCACGCCCAGATTAGAGCCGCCGAAAGGAGCCGCCAGTTCAGACCCAGGCTGGCATGAGGCCGGCCCCAGGCTCACAGGGTGCAGCAGTGCCAGTCACGGTGGCTCTTTTCAAGCAGGGCGCAGGTGGGCCAAAGACTGCCGTTAGCTTGTAGAGATGCTGAAATAAAAGTATATGCAGCTCGTGTCTCACTGCTTGTGCTCTTTGCCAGGCACAGCAGGGAGAAAGCATTCGCATGGCTTATGCTCAGGGCCCGAAGTGCCCTGTGGCGCACGGTGCTGGCTGCTCCGCAAGCAGCACCCAAGCTTTGCCGGGCAGCTAGCACTGGGTTTGGGCTGGGAACTGACGTGTCCTGGCGAGCGTCTCAAATGGGAAGCAGCAGGGCTTTGTACCGGAGGGGTTTTGCTCTGGGCCCTCCTGCAGCCTCCTCAAGTGCCCGTGGAGCTGGCTCCAGGCGGTGCCGCTGGCTCCAACGCAGCCCCAGCCACACAGCCACCGGGCTGCCCGCAGAGCCCCGCGGCTCCATTGTAAAGCAAATGAATTCTCCCCTGCACCAAGGAGTAATGCTGCTCTCAGGAAGGTTTGGCAGCAGCAGTGAGGAAAGCAGCTGCTCCAAGATACACAGCCCCCTTTTTTTTTTTCATTTGACTGATTTTAGCAGCACAGCGTTCCCATGTGATGGGCATGTGAGCCACAGCTCTGCCGGGGGCATCTCGCTGGGCTGGTGGCTGAAGCTGCTGTCTTCTCCTGTCCATGTGTGAGCACACATCTTCTCTGCTTTTCTTCCTCCACTCCCCTCTGACAGGTTTTTATTCTCGTGTTCTCCTCGAAGCAAATTCAGTTGTTGCATTGTTAAAGGACGGTGTTTGATGGATGAATACCTCTCTGGGCCAGCCCTTTCTACCATGCCTCCTTGCCTGATGGGGAGGGTATAGAGTAAACGCAGTGGTTTTAATGATAAACACCATTTTCTGGAACTGAAACAACAAATAAATAAGGTTTTTGCTCTGGTTAGAAGCTCGTTTTGATGGTCTGCCCAGGGGAGATGGTGTTGTCAGAGTGAACTTAGTGCTACGCTGCTGTCTGATTTTGGACTTGTTGCAGAGGCTGACAGAGCTGAAAGGAGCTGCAGGCTTATGCTAAGGATGCTCCCCTGCTGCTTCCTAGAGCTTATGGGTTAGAGGGAGCTACACTCACGCCCACTGGGCTTGTGTGTGTCTAGGGATGGCAGTGTGTGAGGCCACGGGGAGACCACAGTCCGGGGGAGGTCATTTCTCACTGCAAAATTTCCTCTTCATGTCAGGTGTTACGGCATAGGTTTTCTTCTTGCAAATGCACCAGCTTTGCAAACAAGCACTATCCTTGCTGCAGTGAAATTAATAGGGCGTCTGGAGCAAAGGTAAAACTAAAATACATAAGTAAATGTTTGCAGGATCAGGACCTTATTCAGGCATAAATCAGGTAGCGCCAGCCAACAATGGAATTACCTAAGTATAAAATCCCATGTAAGCCAGTAAGATCAGCTCCAAACCTGCCATGAATTTGCTTTTTGTTTCCATGCCAAGAATATATCACTTCTAACTGCTGCAAGCAGGTCTGGTCCTTTTTATTTTTTTTAAGTGCTTTTGGGCACATTTATTTCCCGTCACCAGCAGATACACACAGAGCTCGACCCTCCTTTTCTTGGGCATGTCCCAGCCTGCTTCACCCACGGCAAGTTGTGGCTATCAGGAGCGTTTTTTTCTTTCCTTGCCTATTCTGTTGCTGCATTCAGTAAACAAAGGGACACTAGTGACGATCCCAAACTGTTCTTTTTATTTGCCTGGGAACAGAGTCAACTATTTGTTGGTCTTTTGTTGTGATTTTTTTTTTCTTTTTAAACTGGTGACCGTTTAAATGTTTGCTGGTACCTGTGGCATTGCAGCAGACATACTGATGCTGCAGGATTTGTTACCAGCTGGCACTGGGCAATCATGAGGAAGGCCGTGGAGAAGGCAGCAAGCTGCATGTGGGAGATATCAGCTCCAACCAAAAGTCCAGGGCAACTCAGACCCCTCATCCCTCCCATTGAGTGTGGACACAGTCTGCAGGGGTTTCTGGTTGTCACTCTCACCACAGCTTCCTCAGTTCTCAGCACACTCTTTCCAGATAGTGCCCCAAGACAAGAAGCCTGGTGATATTTGCACCCTAATGAGCCAGGATGAGACCGGTTCTTGCAAACGAGCCAGGCAAAATACCTGGGAGAAGAAAGGCAGGGAGAGGCAGAAGCAGCTGGGGAGTGCTCCAGGCTCTCCTAGCTCCAGGGCAAGCTTTTCTTGGCCTCTCCATCCCTGGGGCCCGTGCCGCGGCAGAGCAGCCAGCGAAGGCAGCAGGTCCCGCAGCAGCCTCCTCCTGGCAGACCACAGCAGCAGCCAGCTCCTTCCCATCCCCGCCTGGCCCTCTGGCTGCAACCCACAGGAGGGTGCTCTGAAAGCCAGGGCAGAGCCTCCCCGTCCCCGTTACAGCTGCACAGCATCGGGGCTGATTTGCAAAAGCAAAACCCAGAATCATCCCCAAATCCCGCTGGTGGCTGCTGGGGCTAAATGTGGCTGGAGTGAAGTAATGGAAAGCAGAGGGTGACACGGGCTCAAGGCCAGCCTTTGCCAGACCCTGAGGGAAGAAAGCTGCCTGGGGATGCCATGTGCATCTCTCCCGCGTCTGCTGTGTGAATTCTTGTTTTTTCCAATGTTTAGTCTCTGAGCATGACTCAGCTGCTCTATGTGAGGCTGCCAGTGGGCACCAAGGTCCTAATGCTGCTGGTGATGCTGGAAGCACATGGGGCAGGGCTGTGTGAAGCCTTCACCAGGACACAGCAGCACCAGTGACGGTCTCTGTGAGCAACAGGAATGCCTCCGCTGCAGCATTTTCCAATAGTAGTGACATTTAGCCTCTTAAATTATTTTTGAAAATGGCCCAGAGGGTCCTAATTATGTACGGTAGCAAATGCTACTTGTGACCTGCTTTGCCAGGAATACCCCATGTAAAATTTTTTTTTTTTTTTCTTTTTCTATGCTTTGCCTTCTCAGTCTCGTGTCTTGAAACAGTAGCAAAACCCACCAGGTAGCTGTAATTGCTGTTCCCACCTTTGTGCTTTCCCCATGGCACACCTCTGCCATAATCTCAGCTTGGTATCTCGTGTATGTCTGAAATGGGAGTCCTCCTATAGCACAGCAGAGGACATGGCTGGCTGGCAGGAAAAATAAATCACTCTGTGCTGGCATTGTTTAAAAGCCATTATTTCAACAGACTGCAAAAATGAAGAAGTGCTGAGGGGCAGCCACGCGTGACTCACAAACGGCCAGGCTGGAGCGCGCCCGGCGAGCTCTCCGAGCGGCACGGCAACACCGTGCCATGGGACACGTCGCGCTGCAGAGAAACCTCCCGAGATCCCTACGGTGACAGCCAGGCTCTCAACAAACTGAGGGCAAGCCCCAGCGGGCGGGCAGGCTGTGCTGCAAGAGGCAGCACCCGCCTGGTGCCAGCCCTGGCCTTACCGAAGGGTGCTGTTGGCTCCCTGCGGGTGCTGTTGGAGATGCTGACGGGGCCGTGGGGTTTGTATGGGAAGGCAGACGTTTTTGTGGTGAAGTGGTGCGGGTGGAGGGGATGGCATCTTGGGATGGCATTTGAACCAGCCAGCAACAGGAGGTGGGTCAGGGGAGCTTGGGACTGCCCCAGGACCAAGCCGCTGCGAATTGCGGGGATGGCAGAAGAGCAATGAGCTGAGCTTGGCCCTGCTCTGGCAGGTGAGGATAAACAATCCTGCAGCACATCAGAAAGAGAGGTACTCGCATGTCTTACCTGTGGCCTCCACCACAACAAGTACAAAACCCACAGAGAAAAAAAAATCACGTGGGAGAAATTCTCCAGGATTTTACCTCCCACCTCACTGCAGTACTTTGTGATGCTTCCCTGTGGAAAAATAAGCAGGCCAGCTCAGTTGAATCTGAAACCATATCTTAAGCATTTACTGTCAGTTCTCCAGGGCAGAAACTTCTTTCTATGCTGTTGGCTGAGCTCAGGCTTGCCCATGGTGAGACTGGGCTGGCTGTGGGCAGCGTTTCTCCCCCCAGGCTGGGATGTGTGCCCTCCAGCCTGGGCTCGGAGCCAGGCATGAGCAATCCACTGACTTCAGGGCATCGGCCAGGAAGTGCAAGGACCTGGTGCAGAGGATGGATGTTTGTTGTTGCAAAGATTTCTGGAGGGATGATGGTTCCTGGCTGATTATGGATTCATTTTTTAATTGCGTACCCATAGTGCGATGTCATAAAAAAAAAATCTAACCCCCTATAGAAACTCATTTCAAAATGAATAACTACAACATTTTTTCAGTCCTTGTCTAAAAAGGATGTTTCGGTATTGCTGGGACTTCCCTTCTCTCCCACCTCTCTTCATCAGAATACAATGTTCTGATACAACTGATGAGGTGTTTGGGCTCATAGCATTTGCTTCCACCCAGTTTCCCCAGCTAGCTCTATGAAAACCCTCCTGCCTCCTTGCACAGGCCTGGAGGCTTCCTCCAGGGCCTCACCGAAGGAGTAGCGGCCACACGGCTCTGCACAAAATGGCTCTGGTAGCAGCCTCTTGCTGGGCTGAAATCTGTGACCTTGGCCATTGCAGCAGATGCTCTTCGGAAGCGCTCTGCAATGAAACCTGTTTAAATAGCAAGAGCAGAACTGTTGCAGAATTTATACATCTGAACCAGCAAAGGTGTGAGTCTGCCTCAGGGGCAAAAATAATCCTGCGAAACTTCTAGGGGCTTGCTTGGTTTTCCTGCCCTGAACGGGCTCTCAGGCCCAGCCTCATGCTTGAGCATCACTGCGGGCAGACAGACACCAGGCACAGGGCAGCCACTTCTGCTCAGAGCAGGAAAGTCCGCATCTGCACAGCTCCTTGCTGTCACCAGGCTTTACCTCGGGGAGAAACCTTCACAAAACCACTTGTAGCACTTTTATAGCAAGACAAAAGGTGCCTGGAATGACTTGTTGGCCACCAAACAAATGTTTTACTGTTGAAATATTTCAGAGGTGCTTTACGTCTTGATTGACCAAAGTGCCAAAAACTTGTAACCCTCCGTGTCCCTCCCCAAAGCCCACCCAGGCCCAGCACCACAGCTGCTGGGACCTTGGGGTGTGGGATGGGTGAAGGTGGACATGGATGTGGAGGTGGAGGTGGAGATGGAGCCTGGTCCTCAGGAGCTGCAGGAGTCGCTTTGGGCTGAAAAGCAAGGAGAAGCTCGTTTGTTATGCAAATGTCCGCTTGAGCCTGGCGTAGACAGTGGAAAGCTCTTGAATTATTTTAAGCAGAGGACAAAAGTTCTTTCCCTCCCCCTATCATCTTGGATCCTCATAAAAACAAAACAAAACAGAAACCTCTGTATGAACCATCTGACAATGATCAGCACTCCGCTTTCCTGGCAAGAGCGGCACAGCCAGGCATACACAGGCGCATGGAAATAGAACAATTAAGACAAAAAATGTATTGGAGGCAGCCGGCCTTTATTTTGTCTCGATGACAGCACAAACTAAGCATCCTCCGCCCTTATCTCCGCCAGCGTGCTGGGGACAGGCGGGCCGCAGCGGGGACAGGGCTGTCCCTAGGCGACCGGCTGAGGCGCATCCCCGCTGCCACCTGCGGCAAAGAGGGGCACAGGGTGGCTGGTTTGGACGTGCGAGCGCTCACAGCCCAGAAGTTCAAGTGCTCAGCCTGGCTCGTGCACAGAAGCCACCCGTGCACATCAGAGAGGCAGCAAGGCTCCGTGCCGGAGCAGGTGTGCATCTTGTGGCTGCTAAGAAATTGCTGCAAGTATTTATTTAGTGCTGAGGGGTGTGGAGGGGATGAACCCGAGCCTTTCCTGCTGGGAACGGCAGTTCCACGCTGCCCCGATGCCATTCCCCGGGAGTTCCCGTGGGAAGCACGGCTGCAGCCCTGTGCTGCGTGCGCCCATAGCAGGGGCCATGCAGGGCAGCGCCTGGGGCCCTACCCGGGCTCACAGCCTCCTCTGCCCTGCCTCTGCCCCTGGCAGCTGCAGCACAAAGCTGTTCTGTGGACAGGCTGCACCTCGCTGGAGCTGAATTGCCCCCCAACAGGATATAGCCTTGTGCCCTGCACCGTGCAAGCCGAGAGCACGCAGAGGGCTGGCTGAGCTGGGGACAAACCAGCCATTAAAATATCCCCATGGTGGGAGAACAGGCTCAAGCCCAGCCACCACTGGAGGGGGATGCACAGGGCTGCAGGGATGGGCCCACAGACAGCCTGGATTTGGAGGATACCGGCACAGCAGAAGAGGCTGGGAGGATGTGAGGCTTGAGTAACGTGAACCTTTTAGGTCCCTGGGGCTTTGCTGGTGCCACTAAAGAGGGTGAGCGAGGCCATGGAGGCAGGGGAAAACCCTCCATAACCAAAACAGCCCCCAGAGCCCCAGCCAGCCTGGCAGAATTATATTTCAACCCACGTGGCTCTGCCAGCCTCTCAGCATCCCAGGCCATGGCTCATGGGTAAGAGCCCGAAGGCTCCTTCCAGGGCCACCAGCACCCGGTTGGGTTCCCAGGGTCACTCACACTCACCGGGGCCCCGGTGCTGTGAGCCGGCTGCATTTCAGCTGCAGTGAGAGGGGCGCAGGTTTGCAGTGCAGTAGTGCATGCACCGCGTTTTCCTATATATATGAAATACTTCATTTCCTAAGTGCAATGTCAATGCTGCAAACGCTCCACAGAAATTCTGAACTGTATAAAAGCGGTTGCTCTCATGGGCGTTTTTAAAATTGTTAGAAAATTTGTGTGGGCATTGCAATGTTTGGTTTCTTTGAAGACTTTTTTTAATCTTGTTTTCCATTGAAAAAAAAATGCTCAAAATAGATAGGAATTGAAACTGTGCCTTTAAATATGGCATGCTAACAGCTGCACAGAAATAAAAGCAAAATTAGAGAGAGTTGGATCATGTGCCTAAAATCCACTGTGGAAGGCTGAACTCTTTTAGTACATTTGCTTGTCGGTGCTGCCTCAGGCCCAGGGACCAGAGCCACGGTACCGCACCGTGCCTAGCTGGCACCGGGGGTCAAGGACATGTGCTTGCAGCACTGCGAGCACTGGGGCTGGCCTTTCCAAGAGAGGACGCTGGCATCGTCTCCTCACTCATCTCAATGGTATCCAGTGTCACAGAGCTTCCAGAGCACCCCGGCAAAGCATGTCCCAGCCTCCCCAAGCAGCACCAGGAGCAGAGGGAGAAGGAGGTGACAGCAGCGAGGGGAATATTTAACCTTCATGCAGCGCTGGTTTTCAGTGCTGGAGCCGAGCCGTGCAGGGAGCAGCGCCTCCCCCAGCTCCCCGCGCTTCGCTGGGGCTCTCCGCTTTGTTCCCTTGCTGGGGATTTGGCCACGCGATGTTCAGCCCGAGCCAAGGGCGTGCGGGCAGAGCAGGAGCGGTGCTGCTGGCAGCAGGGTGCCACGGGAGCATGGACACCGGGAAATGGAGGCAGGGTTTTGCTTCTCCGTGCCATGCCGTGCTCGGTGCTGTGCCACTGGGGGAGCGCAGCGCGCTGCCTCACAGGCAGCTCTGCCTCCCAGATAACACGTGGGCTGCTTTAGTTTTTAGGAACCAAGCGTTCCCACGGGGATGCTCCTGCCCAAAGCCGGGGCGGGAGGAGGGGGAAGGCAGCCTGTGGAAAGGGCAGTGGCACAGCCCCGTCAAATGTCACGCAGAGCTATTTTAAGATTTTATCTTGCTGCCCTCTGACAAAAATGTGCTTTGGAGTAGAGCTTATCATCTGTGCAGTTTGGCACATGGGGGCTGGTGAATTTATCCCAGGGAGCTGGGGAGAGGTGGTGCAGAACACTGCAGCAGCGGTTGGTGCCGCTTGTGCCCCCCCGGAGCGGTGCCAGGGACCAGGCACAAATGGGACCGGGCCTGATGCAGCGAGCCTGCCCGGTGCCTGCCAAAGGCACAGGGAAAGTGCAGGACCCTGAGCCAAAACACCAGCCAGGGTCTGAAGGAGGGGAGCACGAGCCCTTCTGTCCCAGCACCCTGGCACCACGCAGCCATGCTGCTGGGCGCACACAGCCCTCCGTGTGCTCCTATTGCTGCAGCATCTGTGCTTTTCCTCCGAAGTTAACACGAACGTTTGCAAACTGTTAAAAACACTGATTTTATCCTGTTTACCCATTACCCATCTATATGTCACAGCACACCAGACTGAGATGTTCTGTGCTGGTGCTGCTGGACGGGCATCCTCAGCTCCTGCACATCCTGCAGGAGGATCTGCAGGTCCCCATGCCCTTTGCACTGCCAGAAAATTCCTCTTCTAGGGTGTGTGAGATCCACAGTTGGTTTTCACCATTTCACTGACAGCCACCTGGGAAATTAGAATTATTTTGGCTGTGCTAACTGAACATTATGATTTTGGCTTTATACCCCCACTAGAAGCAGGACCTTACCCACCCCAATGCCAGCCACCAGCTGTGCGCTGTGCCCTGACCCTGCTGCATCCCACTGGGGACAGTGAAGGCAGGGGCAGGGGGACACTGCATCCCACCCGCTGTGAGGTGCAGGCACCTACGCAAACCCCGCAGCACGCACCCCCCCGGCCGTGGGGTGGATGTGCCTTATCGCCGTCACCCGCTCGGCTGCTGGGGCCGGAGATTAGGGAGCTGCTCCTTATCGGGCAGCGGCCCCGCGGCCCCCGGGGCCCCGCTCTCAGTCTTACTCACTGAAGGAATGAGTAAGCGCCTGGTCGCCTTGCTGCAGCCGTTGTGCCGTGACAGCTCAGGATGGGCTTTGTTGGTTGGATTTTTTTTTTTTTAAAGCATCTGAGTGCACAGACCTGCTGCAACCAGGACATGTTGCAGATGCCTGCGGGAGCTGGGCTGTGCAGAGAGCGCTCACTGGATCCAGGCTTGCGCGTACAGAGCCAGCGGTGTCAGACAGGGATGGGGAGAGGAAAGCGTGCGTTCTTGTGCGTGTGCGTGCAGGACAGGGAGCAGGAAATCAAGGGTCTTCCCTGTGCTGACTGTCCGGCAGCACCTCGCTCACACAGAAACCCTGCCAGCTGTGCACAGAGCTCTCTGTTTTCTGAACCTGGACTGGCTCCTGTGTGCATCCATCCATCCGTCTGTCCTTCCGTCTGTCCCAGCAGGTCAACACCCCAGCCTCCTCCTGCCACCAGGACAGTCTGCACAGCAGCCATGTCTGGCAATTCAGCAGGCAGCTACAAGAAAATATTTGTGCACTCTTCCTCTTTATTAGGTACATGCCCTAGACAGTGCCAATGGTATAAACATTTGGATTCAATTTATTATTTTTTTCTGCGCTTTGTCCCGGTGGTGCTGGGAGTCCAGGCAGGCTGCAGGGAGGCTCTGCAGGACGCAGCCAGGGAGCAAAAAGAGCTGGGGCCAGGCAGGAGAATGGGAGTGGGGATGGGAACAGGGATGGGCATGGGGATGGGGCCGGGCTTGGGGCTGGGGCAGCTCCCCTGCACCCATGGGGATGGGGAAGGCTCCTGCCAGCAGCCCCCCAGATGGAAGGGATATTTTTATTTTTTTCCATTCAAGCTGCTGGCAGGACTGGAGCTTTTGTCCAGCATGCAGGTGCCCACAAAATCTGTGTTTGACTGGGACTGAAGAAGTGCTCACAGCCAGCTCACTGAAGAGCACACACACAAATGCTGCCACAAACTGTGGGGCTCCCGCAAAGCCGCGGTGAGCCCTGCGTGCACTTTAGTGTGGGCTCAGCAAATGGAGACCATGAAAAGGGAAAAATCCCCAGCTCACAGCAGGCAGCGTGGGCCGGGGAGCACCACGCCTCGTGCAGCTGAAGTGGCCAAGCACCCTGACATCAGTGCTACTGCCATTTAACGGGTTACATCGTATGGCTGCTGGTTTATGCTCCTCATTCTAAACCTTCTGCTAATCTGCATTTCATCTGGCACCTTCAGCAGTCAGGATGTAGGAAATAAAAGCTTAAATATCAGCTGAAATAAGGCATTCATATGTATCCACACCCACACACACATATATTTACATGCATGCATATGTACACTAATATATATACACACACACAGATATATACACTATATATGAGTGTATATCCATTATATAGTGTATATATGTAGTGTATATCCACTCCTATCTACAAGTATATGTCTCTACATATAGGAAAACAAACACTGCTATTGACAGAAAATATGTATGTTCATACACATATGCTTCTAATCAGATTTTTATCTATAATATAAATATATAAATAATGTGTATATATGTATATATGTGCATATAAAATTCACAGGAAACAGGAAACCTAATTAGTTTACCTTACTAAAATGGCATGAAATAAAGAGTAGCCTACAGTGCTGAAAATAAGGTAGGATGTGGGTTTTGGAGCCTTTTTTTCCCCTCAGGGTTCATTCTACATGTTTATGTCTAAAAATCTGCTAATTTTAAAGCCTGATCACAGCAAACTAATGGTACCATGTATTTATTTCATTTCACTTTCATTTTGCAGAGCTCAAGCTTTACTTAATGTGCTAGCATGTAAGAAGCTAAAGTAAACATGACCAGCTGATGTTACTCAAGAAAGCAAATGGACGTCTGTATCTGCCGGCGCACGCTCCCCCCAGTGTTTATCTAGAGGGAGAGATTAAATGGGAACCACTCAGGCACGCTTAGTCCAGTTTTAAAAGATCTTTTGAGTGTTAAACATGTAGTAAGATGCTTAGCGCTATTTTCGAAGCAAGACATGTTCCTCACTGATTTACAAAAGGCCACGCTCTCTGGCTTTGCATGTCTAAATGCTTCTAAAAATCTGCTGCTGGGACTTTGGGGCTCATCAAGTCAATAGGAGTGAATAATCCGGCTGCCGAGCCGCTTCTGAACGTGGGATTTGAGCTCTCCTCTCACATCACTCCTCTAGATTACTCCACCTTAAGCTTCTTTATCTCATCGCTGTTGCAAGCTGGGTACAGTGGCTCTTGCAAGAAGATGCAAAACACCCTTTAGTAAGTGGCCAATAGCACTAACAGTGCCCGTGTGCAATTTTTACGCCTGCTTGTGGCACCTCTCTGCTGTGACACGCAGGGCTGGTGCAGGGGGTGGGCAATGGCTGGCGCAGCCCCTGCACACCGGGGCAGCAGCTGCAGGATGTGCACGGGACTGGGCCCTGGGTGATGGCCCCTGGCACAGCCCCACTGAATTCAGCAAAGCCGGGCATTGTTGCTGAGGCTGCGGACTGAAGGCGGCCACAGAATGGAGGAAAAAATATTTACTTTGTGTGTATGCATATATATTTTTATATATAAGCTATATATGTGTGTTTAAATATACCTGTATATAATTATATTTTCAACTTATATATAGGGATTTTAATATATTCACAAATAAATAACTACACATGCACGTGTATTTCGGGATCCCTAGGGGAAGGCATGTAAGCCCTGAGCCCCTCTGCGGCCACCCCAGCTCCTGGTGGCACAGCCCTCACCCCATCCCCAGCTTTAGCGGCCGAGGACCCAACTTCCCCACCTGTGGTGTCTCCACCTCCGACCTCTCCATCGCTGGCCTCCCGCCCTAGCACCACCAGGCTCCCGAGCACGGCACGCGGCTGATAAATCTGAGCCTGCAATCGCCCTCCCACACAGCGCGGCCCTATCTGTGCCATCATCCCTCTCGCCGTGCCACGGCACACTTCTGCCTGTCCAGGTTTGTGCCGCCGCTGCCGGCACGAAGCTGGGGCTGCGGAACGGGGCTTCAGATCCCCCAGGAACGCCGCTGGGCCCACGGCAGGTGCCTGATGCAGCGAGGAGGGAGCTTCATAGGCCTGCTTTTATCCTATGCCAGGTCTTACTTTGGGGGTTGTTAAAGGAGATAAAACTATACAAGGCGGGGGGGGACCATAAATCCCATTCCTAAGCAAGCCGGTCACTCCCCAGGGCACAAGAAGAACCAATTTCTCTGCTACCAAAGGGAGATTTACTGCTCCCCCCCGCCTGTAAGTTTAGGACGTTTCCCGCAGCGCTCACGGGCCAGCCCGGCCGTTCGCGCGGGCACAGCGGTATCAGCAGCCCACAGGTCTATCGGGCTGAGCAGAAGCTTTTCCAGGAACTATCTCGTGCTGCACATGACCGTCCCTGGCCGGCGATACGTGACAGGCATGCCACAGGTCCCTGCTGCAGGCAGTTGACTTTGTTATTCAAACTATTTTAGTGATGGGGTTTTTAATCCCAGGCTTAAGTTTTTCTCTTTCTTTCTTTTTTTTTTCTTTCTTTTTTTCCCTCTGAACAAGGGAATCTCTACGCTGGCAGGATTCAGAGAGGCACAAAGGAGGGAAAAACAAGTTTCAGCCAGAAGTGGCAAAAAAAAAAAAAAGAAAAGGGTGATGTTAGCATTCCCTTTATGCAAGGGAGTAAAACTGTTTTGCTGTGAACTTTATTTTAAAGGGCAAGTGCCACCAGCGGCCCAGTCACTATGCAAATAAATCCTGAGCTCGGCCGTTCCCTCTCAGCCGTGGAGGCTTGGCTTTGCCTCAGGAGCGGGGCTGCGGGTGGGGTGCCCCCGTCCCCCCGGGGACGCCACCGTCCCTTGAGCAGGGGGTGACAGTGACAGCCTGCCAGGCTCCCCTCGTGCCCCAGCCAGTGCTGCTGGGAGGTGGGCTTGGTGCCCCCTGCCCTGACCGGGCGGCCGCTGGCAGCAGAGCCGGGGGGGCTGTCTGGGGCTGTCCTGCCATGCTGCTGCGGGGTGGGATGGGAGCCGATGCCGGGCTCGTCCTGCGATGCCCAGGCTTCGGTGCTGGCATTTACAGCGATGCTGGTCTGTGACAGCAGTGGGGATGATGTGCTCCAGCCCACACAGCTCACAGCTCACCTGGACAGCCCCGATGTGATGGTTTCCTAGGAAAAAACATTTGAATTTGTCTTGCAAATGATTGGGCATGCAGGCACACCTGCTGGGAGGTGGCCTGGAGCAGGGCAGCCATCAGTATGGCAATGGGAGCCCAGCACAAGGTCTGGTCCCAACCATTGGGCACCTGTGCCCCCCAGACGGTGCTGCTGCGGCTGCTCTGCCAAAGCCATCCGCCCAAAACCATCCTTGCCGCTCCTCCTGCATCCCTCCAGCCACGCTTTGCTGCATCAAAGCGCCTATAGAGGTGCCCTGGCTCCTACCCCACACCCACCATGGCCACAAAGAGCAGAGCTCTGCCTGCTTCATACCGGCACAACATAAGCCACAGGGTGCAGGTGAAAGATGATGCTCCATCAAGCAATGCATGCAAATAATAATAATAATAATAATAATAATAATAATAATAATAATAATAATAATAGGCTTTTAAACCATTGCAAGGCAATGTAAGCACTTTTCCTGTGCTACCCTGACCAGAACACAGCGAGCCTCTGGGCTTGCCACACTTCCCCAGTGCTGGGTCAAGGAGGTGCTTGGGCCCCTTTGGGGGCAATGCACTCATCCCACACTGCCTGCCCTTGCAGCCATCGCAATCCCACTTCCACCTGGGAAGCTCGCTGGCGGGTTTCACTATTATTCAGCCCAGCCACAATTTCCCAGTCGGGTTTTCACAGGCAGGAAGGCGGCAGGTTGGGCTGCTGGGTTGATGTGGGTGTTTNCAGGCACACCTGCTGGGAGGTGGCCTGGAGCAGGGCAGCCATCAGTATGGCAATGGGAGCCCAGCACAAGGTCTGGTCCCAACCATTGGGCACCTGTGCCCCCCAGACGGTGCTGCTGCGGCTGCTCTGCCAAAGCCATCCGCCCAAAACCATCCTTGCCGCTCCTCCTGCATCCCTCCAGCCACGCTTTGCTGCATCAAAGCGCCTATAGAGGTGCCCTGGCTCCTACCCCACACCCACCATGGCCACAAAGAGCAGAGCTCTGCCTGCTTCATACCGGCACAACATAAGCCACAGGGTGCAGGTGAAAGATGATGCTCCATCAAGCAATGCATGCAAATAATAATAATAATAATAATAATAATAATAATAATAATAATAATAATAATAGGCTTTTAAACCATTGCAAGGCAATGTAAGCACTTTTCCTGTGCTACCCTGACCAGAACACAGCGAGCCTCTGGGCTTGCCACACTTCCCCAGTGCTGGGTCAAGGAGGTGCTTGGGCCCCTTTGGGGGCAATGCACTCATCCCACACTGCCTGCCCTTGCAGCCATCGCAATCCCACTTCCACCTGGGAAGCTCGCTGGCGGGTTTCACTATTATTCAGCCCAGCCACAATTTCCCAGTCGGGTTTTCACAGGCAGGAAGGCGGCAGGTTGGGCTGCTGGTTTGATGTGGTTGTTTCTCGACATGAGCCTGGAGCAAAACTGAGCGGGATCCAGGAATCTGGTCTGACAATAATGGGCTGGGTGTCGAGCGAGGGAGGCATGCTGCTATTCAGCGCCACTTGTTGCCCTCGCTTTCTGGCAGTTTTGGCTACCTTTCAGGAAATTAGAGCCAGCTAAATGGAAAATCATCACTCTTTTCACTTTAAAATGCACTGGACGCTTACTTTACATCAACAAATGGATCTCCAGAGGCCTCAGTCTTCCTATTGACTGGGGGAGAAGCAGGTCCTTTGTGGAGACAACAGCCGATGCTCGCCCCTGCCGCGGAGCCCGGCAGGACCTTGCTGGAGCACGGGGACAAGGACACCATGGGGCCGGGGCTGGCCGCCCCCCAGCAGCTCCTGGCACGGCCACCGGCCCCTAAATCCTCCCCCACCTCCTCAGAACCGCTCATGACAGGGAGAAAGAAGAATTGCTGAATAATCTCCACCCCGATAGTACTTCAAAGCCAGCGGCTGCTCAGGCCAGGCTCCTCTCCCGCCAGCGCCGGGCTGGATGCGGCGCTCAGCTCTTACTCCTTTGGCAGCCCTGCAGCTGTATACAGAAAGTAATTACTTAAAAAGGAAATAAATGTCACCCGCGTGGTTGTAAGTAAAACCCCGGGCAGGGCTAACAGAGCACCATCAGGCTCTGCATTCTCATGCAATATGAACAAGGGAGGAATGAGCTGTTTCCATTCATCTAGATGGGCTGTTTACTCTGAGGCCTACTGATGATGTTAGACATGCCCACTGTGTGCCTTTAACTTCACCAGGAAAGTTGAGCAGACGCAGAACTGTATTGCCTCTGCTTCCATCCTATGGCACCTCTTCCCCCATGCTGGCTTCAGGCATCATCACCTGAACAGTAACATAGGCTGGTGCCAAAGATGCAGAGACTTCTTGGCACCAATTCCGCCATAACCTCTACAGAGATGAAATCGATGACTGGCATGTTCAAATAGAATCATTTTATTTACTTTTAAAAACAGATACTGGAAGTTTGTAATTGTCAAAATCTGAAAATCAAATTTCTAAAGCAGGTTGGCGAGGTAAAGCCACATGTGGCCAAGGAGTAATGCGCAGGATGCTCAGGGGCTACAGGCACCTGCAGCAGTTCTACTGCTGCCCCAGCCTGACTGGGCACTGCCAGCTCAGAGGGAACCTCAGCAACCTGACCATTAACTAAGCCAGGGCTTGGGCAGACCCCCGACTGCTGGATGGACTCAATTTTGGAAAAAAAAAAAAAAAAAAAAACAACAACCTTTTTCTGAGGAAGTAACAGAAGGAAAACCTGTGGGGTTGTTTTGGTGATCTCCTGAGAAAGGAGAATTGGATCTCTGGGCTGAGATCTGACAGCAGCTGTCCTTGCTTTACACCAGAGCTGCATGAGGTGCAAACACTGCTGCACCTGGATGGCGGTGCTTTACCCGCTCTACCCCACACAGGGTAGGTGCCAGCACCACGGACCACGCGGCTCCAGCCCCCCAGGAGCCCAGAGCCACAGGTGACTCGGGAGACGCAGAGCACCCAACAGCTCAAGGGACGCGCTGCAAGGGGTGGCTGTGCCCGTGCAACACGATGCTGGGTCAGGCTCTGCTGCAGCGTGGGGATGTGCATGTCCTGGCCACCCTGGCATGCTCATGGGGGAAGGCCAGCGCAGCTGCATCGGGTCAGTTTGGTGCTCCCTCACACACTCCAGCCAAGCAAACATGGTACCATACAGTATCCAATCATTTTAAAAGTTAAAATAGTTTTATTGCTGTTCTTTGTAGAAATGCACTTAACTTACATCGTCTGTTCTCTTCCTTTATTTGGCTGTTGCATTATAGGCATAAAAGGTTCTGTTTACCCATTTGTTCAATGACATAACACCTTTTTTCCTTTTGCTCCACTCATGATATTCTCCTAAGCTTTGCTGGCCAACAGCCCCAAATCTCTTTTACATAAATACTGTAAATGTCTCCATAGTTTGCAGCATTGTAACAAAAGATCTACCAAAGTAGACAAAATGTTCGGTATTCTTGGTTGTTTTTTTGCATTTTAAAAATATACCTAAATTTGAGATAATCTTAACAGAGTAACAATTACAATAAGAAAATAGTACAGTGCGTTGACTAAAGGAATATTCTGCTCTCCTTCAAGCCAATATTCCCTTTTGCATGTTGAAGTGATTCAGCAATTACTTAGGAACTTTTACCTACATACAATAATTTAGTAAAATGAGAATTAAACAAGGCAGATACTTACTACTATTCTTCTGTCTGCAATTCACAGCTCATGCGAATAAAATCGCAATAAATATTAAAAAATAGTTTTTCTTTTTCTTTTTTTTTTTCTGTAAGGCATCTCTGAGTATTACAAAGTTTTTGTACAACCAAAAAATAAGATTGCTTTTTTCCATGTTCTCCGAGTACCTCTGTACCTCAACAGTAAATAAGAAGATTGCAGGTTTGATGAGGAGGGAGGGCTGGCGGGGCAGGCAGGGTAGGGGCTGGAAAGAAGACCATAGGTGATGGAAGCAGACTGTGATGTGTGCAAGAATCTGTAGTTTTCCTGTGAAGCGTTTCAGTCACTTTAAGAACATCTTCAAGACAATATCTGTCCAGATCAAAAAAAACTTACCCGAAGTCCTTTTTCACGAGCACAGTCAGACTGCAAGGGTTTGGGTTTGCCCTTAACACTATAAATAGCTTAGGTATTGATATGCACCTAAATAAATGGGATAAAGGGTCAGGGTGATTTTTTTTCTGTTTTTTTTTGTTTGTTTGTTTGTTTCTTTTGTGTTGTTTTTTTTTATTTTTATTTTTATTTTTGCTGTTGCTTTCGTTATCCTAGTCGTATCCTTCCATTGCAAAAGATTGTCCCGGGTGGCGGCGGCGCGGGCAGGGCCCTCACTGCATGCGGTCGGGCTGCAGCTGCTGGGGCTGGTACTGCACGAAGGCGGTGGCGGGCGCCGCCGGGTTGCTGGCGGTGATGGGGGGCTGGACGGCGCCCGTGTAGCCGTATCCCACAAAGCTGGCAGCGGGAGAGGCAGCGTAGGGGTACTGATCGTAGGCAGCTGTGGTGTACTGGGAATAGGCTTGGCTGGCGGCGGTGTAGTCAATGTAGGGAGACGTGATGGACTGCACAGGGGTAGGGATCACCACGCTGGGCTGAATGATAGCTTGGGGGTAAACATAGTGAGGCGTGAGTCTGTGGAAGCAAAGGGAGAGGGTCAGCGAGGGGTCTGCTCCCTCCAGCCTGCATGTCCCCCTCCCGCCCCAAATCCACGTGCGTCAGCCACAGGAAGGGAGTGGGAAGGAAAGCAGAACGCCCCTCGAACCCAGGGACACGGCAAAGCACGGACAACAAGGGTGGACACACGCCCCCGGTCTCCACTCCTCTGCTCCCCAGGATGCTCCCTCCACGTCAGCTACCTGCCGCTGGTCCCCCACAACACCTCCCTGGATGGCCACACACAGCCCCCGGCTGTCCCGCTCTGTCCCCAGCCTGTCCCCACCGGCCTCCTGCATCCTCCAGCTCCACGCTTCCCCCTCCCCACATCCCATCGCGGCAGTGCCGGGAACAGCCGAGGGCCTTCCCAGCTGTTATCAGTTACCACACATTTGGGCTGGTGTTGCCATAACACGGGATGTTTAGGGCAATGCTACAGGGTGTTTGTCGTACAACATGAGGTATTAATTCTGGTTTTCTTCCCCGCCAATAACGTTCCTCGGTGGCTGCCGTGCCAGAGCCCTGGCCCAGAGCATCGCACCCACACCATGAGCTCGCGCATCCCGGCTCTCACGGCCGCGGCACCTCCAGCGCTGCCCAGCCCCGAGGCGGCCGTGCTGCCAAGAGGAGCCCAACCACGCCACTGGCAATTAAAATCCACAGGCTGAAACATTATGGAGATGATTAACATCAGATTGCTGACCTATTTGCTGGAAACTGCTAACGAGGAGGAGTTTGTTTAAAATAAAAAAATAGTGGGGAGCTCCATCGTACGGGGGCCTGAGCGATTCGGGGCTCACTGAAGCGTTTGCTGGTGACAGCCTGAGCACCGCTGATGGCACGTGGCCGCTGAAGAGCAGAGCCACATGCACCAAAAAGTGCCTGCTGCGGGCCAGGGCTCTCCGGCCGACTGCTTGCCGAATTGCATAAGGCAACAGCAGCAACCAAAAGCCATCCTCCAGAGATCTCCTTCCCTCCCACCCCCAAACCCCGCTTGTTTTGGCAAACAAAAACCAAGGTAGAACTCCACACAGTGCTTATGCAGATTCAAACATTTTGGGGATTTTTGTGTGGATGTGCGCGACAGCACATTTTCAAACACGACCACTTTTAAAAGCCTCCCACAGGCTTTTCACAAGCCGCAGGCTTGTACGTGCCTGAAGTGCCTTGCAAAGCAGAGCTCAGCTGCTCGGGGAAGGATCTGTTGCTCACCCGTCTGATCCCCGTCAGAAACACGGCAGGACGCACCACGCTGCCCGGTCGCAGGACCCCGCGCCCTGCTGCTCTACGAGACCCCAGCCAGGAGCTGGAAGCTTCTGCTGGACCAGTCGCTGGCCTCCCTCGTCCCGCCTGAGCACCTGCCCCAGCTCTGAGCCAGTCCCCGCAGCGGCCTGGGGTTCATGTGGGGCTGCCCCCCCAACCAGCAGCTATGGGGCTGTTCCCATTTGCTCCCCAACCAGCGCCGGGTGCTTTAACCCGCTCTTTGGGCAGGAGAAAGGCTTCCTGTGAACAAGCATGCATCTGAATTGGGTTTTCTCTTGTTTTCCCACTCACGTGCTTTGGTTTTTCTTCAGGCAATTTGCATTATGAGAGAATGAGTGCTATCCTCCCCCCTCACAGCAACTCTGCCTCCGAAATCAGCATCCTCAGATGAGACGAGGCCGCCCAGAGGAGCAGCACCAGGACGGATGGCATCTGCAATGATTAAATGCACAGCGCACCGGGAGGGAGCTCACGGCCCTTCAGTCCACGAATACCCGGTACCCGATACTACCCTGTGACTAACAAGAATGAAACAAGGTGACAGAAATTCACTGAATCATTTTTGTTGTAGCTCTGATCCAAACAAAGGCCGGCACGGCTGAATCGGAACAGGGGCTCGCGCCCAAGCTCACACCTCAGGCTCAACGCCTCGCGCCGGGCTGCAGCAGGCGCCTCTGCCAAGGAGATGGGCGCAGTCCGAGCCTGGCAGCCCCTTAGGCTTCGTCATTGAGCCCCTGCCCGCAGAACGACCGGTGCTACCGCGGAGGCCGGGCTGACAGCCTCCTGGAGAAGCAGCCTGAGCACCACCCTGCCTGCGCGCACGCTCCTGGGGCCCCCATGTCCCTTCTGCTCTTAAGCACTCGTCTCCCCTGCTGCGGCTCGCACGGCGTGCTCCGAAAAGACAGCAAACCTGCGACCTCCTAGACCACCACTTTCTCACTGAGGAAGAATTCCATCTCTTCAATGCCTCTTTGAATAAAAAACTCCATTAACTAAGAAGACAATAAGTATTCTTGTGCTCCATTTCCAGAAATAAATCCCAGCCCAATACATACATAGGCGCATGTCACATGCCACAGTTTACTGCACTGAAAAAACACACTCGGCAACTCCAGAATCTGCTTCTATGCAAAAGGGAAGGCTCTTCTGGTCTGTGGGCTTTTAGTATTTAGCTAGGAATTTCACTCAGGGTATTATGCAGTTTGGACTTCTGGATTTGGTGGACAGATGGCAACTCACTTATCGATCAAGACAAAACACACAACCCAAGGTAAGGTCGCTTTGATTACTTGCAGCCACAAAGGAAACAAAACCAGTGCAGGACGACGAAGTTATCTGCTGGCTATGTTTAGCATCCACAGAAGGTCTTGAAATACTTTCCCCTCCTTCATTATTTTTGAAGATCTTTCAGAAAAAAGCTCTTTTCAAGCGCTGTCTTTTTCTAAAAATCAGCAAACTCTAATCTGAATTTCTACAGGATGAGTCACATCTGTGTTTTAAGATGCCTTCCCTTCCTCCCTGCAGTTTTCCTCCGTCTCCCACGACGGGCCCTGCAAGCCAGAAGAGAACTTCATCCAGCACACAACGTGATTACAAAACGTCACCCCAGCGACCGGCATTCACCACCACACCTCAGAGTCACCCTGTGAGCAGCAGATGTACAAGATGCCTGCGGTGCTACAATCGATGGTGACAAAGGCTGCAAAAGGCACCAAGGCTGGTGGCCAGGAGGCTCCCCGGAGGCGCTGCCTCCTGAAAGGGGCAAGCACAGCCCCAGGAGAACTGCAGGCAGAGAGGCGGGTGTTCCAAGCAGGCTTCTTAAAACTTGCGGTGGCCCGGCTCTGCCCATGCCCCAGCAGGGCTGCGGGCTGGGCTGGCCGGCAGCAGAGCCTGGGGACAGCCAGGGAGAGGGGACACGCTGGATGGCCACGGGTCCCACGGCCCTTCCCAAACGGCAGGGAAGGGGACGAGCTCGTGGGGCTCTCTCCCATCCCTCTCCCTCGTCAGCTGCTCTGTCTGGCAGAGCTCATCTCAGAGGCACTTTATACATTTGACTATTTTAGGTCAGCTTTACACTTAAAACATGCTTTACCTGCACGGTCTCGGCTCTCCCCATCCCGCAGGGCTTTCCAAGCAAGAGCCACGAGCAACTCCTGCACGCTGCACAGGTCTGGGAGCTCCCGACCTCCTCGAGCTCTGCCAGCCACGACAGGAGCTGGTTTTGCTAAGGTGGGAGACAACTGCAAGAGGGACAGGGCATCACACAAACACAGGGAAACAAGAAGGGGCATGGGGCTTTTGGCAGCCTCACTGAGATCAGCACACAAATGCCACCGCCACGACCAGCCTTTTATTCCCTGAAGAATAAAAGAAAGAGAGCCTTTTTTTCTGCCAGTGAAGGCAAAAACTCCAGCATTTGACCCCAGGAATTTGGCCTCCATTTCCACTGGAGTTGACCCGTCAGCTGCTACGGGAACACCCACACTGCCACAGCATTTGATGGCAGGATAGACGGATGTGTCTGAGCCCTCTGGACACACAGCACCAGTGAAGATGCTGGGCCTCAGCTGGTAGGTGGTACTGCAGAATGAGCTGAGCACAGCCTCAGCTGTGCACGACAGCAACATAAAAACGGCCTGTGGTGAAGTAACACCTCCAACCACAGCCTGGATGACAGGTTTGAAGAGAGGTATTTTTGAAGTGGTTTCATGAGTGTAAGTGCATCAGACAGAAGTTGCTCTGGGAAAAAAAAAAACAGCATTGCCAAGGAGAGCAGCGGCAGTCCAGGAGCTCCACACTTTCATCACCAGTGCTGCAACACCACCTGGGTGTTAGCGATGTACAGCCGCATCCTGCCATAACTCAGGCCCCAGGAACATCGTTCCTGAAGGACAATCCCAAGCCAGCAAGCACTCACCTCGAGGAGCTGCTTGGGCACTTTAAACCGGGGTGGAGCGTCAGCGGTTGGGCAATCCCTACAGCCACAATGCCAGGCTGTAGGAACATGAGAAACTGAAGTCCTGTTCTCAAATCCAAAGGTGATGCAGAGGGACTACAGGCTGGAGCAGTGGCCAGGCCAGGCCCTGTCTGCCAGCAAGGACTCCAGCTCTGGAGGGGACCACAGGGGGTTTATCCATCCACAGTGTGTGCAGATCAGGACATTCATTCTGCACTGACTGCTCCACGATCCATCAGCATTTACTGACGTGGGCTGGGTTTCAACCACTGACATGACAAACCTCTGAATCCTGAAATGTCCCTATTAAAGCTGATTAAAGCATGCATTGAAATGTCAATGGCTTTTGCCGCATCAGCCAGCTATCTCAGCCAGCTTGAAAAAAGACAAGGATGAACCCTGCGGCTCTGTGGTCCAATATTTACCCTCGCCTACTATACTATGACCCAAACACAAAATAGCAACAGAAAAAAAAAAATCTGCTCATCTTGTAACTAATTTGCCTGTCTGTCTTCTGCTCTTCCTCCTCTTGCCCTTTGAGAAGATCTAAACAGCAGCCCGGGCAAACAGGTACACGACTGGGTTTCGTGCTTCCCTGCTGGGACAAGGACATCAACACACAGGTGGCAATGACCAAGGAACAACCTGCCATAACGGTCTGTCCCAGGTTGGAATCAGTACAAGAGAAAACACAGAGTATATTACAGGATTCAATTATAACCTCTACCAGTTGCTGAGCCTACTAAAACCATTGCTTGAGAAATACAAATGCCAGCTTAGAGTACAAGAGCTATCCATTATTTCAATCTAATTTCATTTTAGCAGGAGAGAAAAAACTTAGGGAACAGATTCTCAGCTACTGCAGTGCTTCCTAACACAGCCCAGCAATGCCATCACTTTACAACGTTGGCTTATCTTGACTTCAGATGCAGCAAACTAATGAAGGTGGATGCCACAGAAACAAGTAAAAAGAAATGCCATCTACACCTTCTCTCAGGAAGGACAGCCAGTGCAGAGGTGTGGAAGAGGAGGAAAAAAAAAAAAAGAGAGAGGTTGCCTATCAAAGATGAGAGTGCATCTCCTCGCAAAGACCTAAACCTTTTTCTTAACTTAACCAAGAGCCTGAGATCAACATCCTGAGTTCACCACCAGTTAGCCAGGCTCAACAATTTACAGCTTTATCCTCTGCATCTTGCTTCCCCCACACTCAAAGGAAAAAATAAAAATAAAATAAGAATAAAATAAAATGATAATAATCCCAAACAAAGGCACGTTGGGCCAGACCAAAAATAGTTTGGAGAAGCATGCTGAAAAACACTCAGGTAGCAGAGCTGGAGATAACATCTGCATGAAACAAGAGCCATCTGGCATCAAGGAAAAAGCCACATGGAAGTTTATCCACAACTAGTCAGCCATCCAGAGAGGGAAAAAGCCCTCCCCTTTCGAGTTATCAGCACAGCCAAAACAGACATGAACTGACAGAAGGAATAGAAGGTGCTTTGCACCAGTACACTGCATGAGCCTGAGTCCTTCAGCATCAATGTGAGAAACACAGGAGGATGCTAGATTCATCCTGTCCACACAGGAGGAAAACTCGAGGCTTTGAAAGATTAATTCCCAGGAAGCCCCAGGAATTCCACCTTTAACTAAGCTTTCCCATTTTCTTCTGCAAGTTGGAGAAAACCAAAGGCTGCAGAAACATCTTTAAAATCTTCTCGAGTACCTGACAAGTTTTGGTACAACATGTACATGTAAGTTGTCTACTTTCAACTGACTCCATTTTTTAACAGACTTTTCTTTACACATGATTCCTTCCACTGATTTTTAATTAAAATCATAATGCATTTGACTTATCAAAAACTCTTTCTTGGATATACGAGGTATTTTGAGGCAGAATGCTTCAACTATGGAAGAAGTAATGAAATACATTTTCTTTTACCAGAAACAGGTAACTGATAAAACAAGTGGTCTCTCAGCCAAGAAAGAAATTCGATTTTAAGAGTTTCAGGGATCTCTACTGCTAATGGTGCAGCACCTGAGACATCCCTCTGCACGCCTTCCAGCAGAAGGGGATCACCCAGGGGTGCGCGCCCACCCCTGCAGAGGCGGCAGCAGCAGCAGTGCCGCGGTGCAGGAGAGCTGATGCACGCAGAGCTGGTGACGGGGAAATTGCAGGGGGCAGCGTGATCCTGTTTACAGGATCCGGAGACGGAGAAATAGGAGACTCAGTTTTAATTCTGAGGTCCAAGACTTTTCATCTTTTGTGATCATAGAGTATATTTAGCTCTGGTATGCAGCCTGCTCCCATCTGTGGGGAACAAGTTCCTCATATAAGTCATATTTAGAAGTGACCCAGTGTCCTTGCTACCGAATTATCAGCACAACAACTGTCTAGTTCCCTCCCTGGTGTCCCCAGCTCAGAGGCAGGCTGGTCAGAGCTGCATTTATCATTCAAATTACTGGGCATGTGTTTAATACTACCAAAGTTAGGGACCAGCATGCCAGCAGCTGCGCAAAAGAAAGATCAGATCAAGTACAGGCTGGACTGCTCTGAAAATTCAGGCGCGTGCACGGATCTGCCGCATTGGGATTAAAGTGGCACCAGATCAGAATAGGAGAAGCTTACATCTGTCGCTCCCCAGCTCCCTGCGACCAGGGGAAAGGACTGGGGTCACTACCGCTGCTCTGGCAAGTGTGAAGAGCAAATCCACCGAAGCCAATGGAACTACACCGAGGAGAAGGCACGATCTGGGTCACGCGTTAACGAGACAAAGCCAGAGCCAGCTCAGCCTTGCTCTCCATCACACACCAGAATGGCACATGGCATCCTGAATCAAATAATCCTGCGCTGCCTTGAGCCCAGCTCACCATTTGTACATTCATGTGTAAGGTCGGTATATCAGGCTGTGATCTCCTTTTGTGTTGTTCTATGGGCCTATACAAGATGCTGGACATGAGCAAATTGTGCCCAAAACAACGGTACCAAGCTCTTGGGTGCAATACCTGCACTTGCAACCTTGAAGTAGATGTCCAAGAAAAATTGCAAAGCCATCGCATCTGTTTATAAATACATGTCTATTCTTAAAAAGAAAAAAAAAAGAAAGAAAAGGAAAAAAAAGGAGCTTTTTCTAACTGGCAAGCGTTTGGTCTGAGTAGCAGTAAGCATGCCTGAGAACTAGCAGCTGAAGCCATTTGGAAAATGGATTTGAACGTTTCTTAGGAAATCCCCCCCTTCCCCTCCCCGAAAGCTTTCATGTTATTGGCACACGACAGACAACAGGTGCCGGGTGAGCCATCCCCATGGGAGCTGCTTGTGACCGGCGGAGCAGTCTGGGGTCCTGCAGCGGGCCAGCTTTTTGGTAAGTGGTGAAATAGGAAGTCAGAGCACGGGGGATGCCAGCTGACAGAGAGCAAGCAGAGCAAGGACGCGTGCGCCCTTTTATAAGCATAACCACAGAAAAGATGAAAGTTTGTTTCCTTTTATTTATAACCCAATAGAGAAGTTTTAAGGATAAACAGCTGCAAGGGAGGGTGGGCTGACACAAAGAGGGACTTTCTTCACTTCCTAACTGCAGCAGCATCAATACATGAAATGTTAAACTCAAAGAGATGTAACCATTTCCGATGCTGCCCGAGACCAAACATAGGCCAGCAAAATAAGCAGCTACAGAAGGATGGGAGGTGGGGTCTCTGGAGCAACAACATCCCATGTGCAGATATGGAAAGAGCTGGTCCTGCTGCAAGAGACAGCGATGTGTTTCCAAGAGCTCAGTCACTTACTCAGCCACTGGTAGATCTCCCACACAGATAGCTGCTTTGCTGAGGCACAGCCACAGGAATGCATCTGCCATGCACTGCCTGCGTCCAGAGCTGAAGGCACGGCTGGGAAGAGAAGAATCAGGGAATCCCCGTTCCCTGACTGGGCTGAAGCCTGCCTGGGGCACCAGGGTCCCAGAAGAGAGGACCACGAGGGGGGCACAAAGCAGCTCTGCCAGATCACCGTGTACTCCTGGTCAAGTGGTCTATGCAGGTGCTCCTAGCAGCCTCCAAGAAGTCTCAGCTGTTTCTCAAAATTTCTTTAAAGGGACACTGCTGCAGTAAGAGACAGCTCCATTTGCAGAGAGTCTCCCCCTCCTCTGGTCACATAAATACAACTCTATGCCAGCTGGTAACTGCAGGCAAATGCTGTGGCATTCCCACCTGCCTCCAAGCAAAGTGCAACCTGTAAGCTACAGCCTGAGCCCCCAGGCCTGATGCTGCTTCCCTAAACCCAGAAGCCAGATCTTCGAGTCACCCTGACACAGACGCATCCTTTGCCTTGCATTACTGTTAAGATCTCCGGTTACGACAGCCTAGAGACTACTCTTCAAAACAGGATTTACTACCGACTCCGTGCTGTCTGCTGTGCATGTGCCTCCCCTGCCAGGACGGCAGGAGGAAGGAGAGAGGCTCCTCATAGTTTCTCTTTCTGTTCCGCATACCCCAGGCAATATTTACAGCTGCATTTGGGTCCCTAGGGCTGGGGGGAAGCCTTCAGTTTATAAATAATCTTCACTAATGTTTGGGTAATTTTCATAGTTTCCATTCATTTCAAGTTTCACCCAAACCTGCATTTTGCGGTTTAGCAGCCTGAATGTGACTGGCTGGTTTTCTCTCATTTAACTGCCTAGCAGTTAACGGGTTGTTCATTCATTTCTTCCTTGCCAAGTCCAGCTTGCACACCTAGTACCCCGTGTCCCATAACAATGCTCTTTCAGAAACTGCGTGCCAATCCCTGGATGCAAACACTTCGCAGAGACAGAAACTGTGGGAGGGAGAACCCTGCAACGTCTTACGTGCGGCAAAGCAGACAAGCCAGAGCGCTTTATTTGGGGAAGGTCAGGATGCGCTCCGCAAGGTGCACAGCAAATGGGCAACAGCAAGTTGATCATGCTTCCAAAGACGGACAGACCCTGATAAACTCCTCATCTACCCTCAAATCCCACAGAGGGCAAAGGAAATTGTGGCTTCAAGGGAATGCAAGAGCAGAGCCTGGCAAGCTCTTACTTCTGTTGGTCTACTGACAAGACAAAGAGGGAACCGGCAGCCAAGCTCCGCTGCTTGACTGAGCACCTGATGCTTCGCTCAGAAGCCACGGAGCAGCCTCAGCCATGGTGCTCAGTTAAACGGCTCCGCGTTTTGCCAAACCCACGTTTCTAGTGATTCTGCTCCAGCAATGACCAAATGCAATGCAAGTCGTGTTTACCGATGCTTGCAAATAATGATATATAATCCCCTCCCTCCACCCTCCTGGTTCCTGTCTCTTGGCAACTGATAAATAATTTACAGTGCTCTCTGCTGTATGTGTTAACTGCAGCTCTACTGGTTTAATGATGGATCCAATGCCTAAGAACTGGAACAGTAACTGTCTAGATCACAAGGAACACCTAGTCAGTTGATCCCACACTCCTCCGTACATCAAACTAGAAGCAAACCGTTCAGAAAGAAAACCCACGTTTTCCACAGCTGCAGAGCTGTGGCTGCTGGGTAAGGGCACACGTGGGAACAGCAGATTATCTGCCAGGGGAGCAGGCGTGAGCTGAGGCTCCTGCCAGCACGAGGGGTTTAACATGCTTCACCATTTTGCTCTTTTCTGTTGGCATGCATGGAAAACCTCATAACACGCCGGGTTTTATCATCAACTTCTATTGTGTGCTCTTGTGTGATCTGGAAAGCCTCTGGTGTTTGCATCTCGGAGGTGCTACCCACCTCAGAGGCTAAGAAAGCTGCTGTAGCTCCCGTGCGAGGAGAGCTGCTAAAGACCAGCAGCTTGTCTACCTGGACTACTGTGGCTCTTGCACCAAAAAAAACTCTTCATTTCATGACAGATATTCTTCAAGTCTTTCCAACAGAGCCGTAACCACTTATGAAAACTGGCATGTTTGAACTGTACACAACACACATACACTGGGTGTGCACTATTGTGGCAACACCGTCTCTTACATCCATAAACTCATTGGAATGAGATTACCCATGCAGTTGGCAGAGGAGTGAAAGTTTCTGTTTTGTTGTTAGCTGTTCTCCCCCCCACGAAAAAAAGAAAAAAAAATGTGCAATGAACAGAGAACAGGGAATGGATGAAATATTTCTATTGACAAAGGCCAAAATCCCATCTATTTGTATTAGTCGCATAAAAAACACAACAGAGCAGTTCTCAAAAGCTTTAAAAAAATGCACCTACTTTCTTAATGCTCTTAGAAAATAATAATAAAAAACCCTATCAATATTCACTTTCTGAAATGGTGTAAAAAAAGAACTGCATCAATCATTAAACAGTTAAATGAAGGCAGTATGACAGTCACTATTGTTCTCGTGAAGCACACTTGTCTTTTCCCGAGCAGCTGCCAGATCCTATTAGATGTATAAAAAGAGGACTTTTCTAACTGAGTAGGGATGGTATAAGCTATTGAAAACAGCAGACAAAAGCCCACTTTTGCAGACTATTCAAGCCTTGTATAACATCTGTCCAAAATCAATTTTTGACCTAATGTTACTTTCATTAAGTAACAGACTTTGTTTCCAATGCAATTTGTTTTCTAGGATAAAACTGTACCCTAAGCATTACTACGTGGGAAACAGCAGAGAGGAAGCAGAAGATCTTATTTGAGAAACATGAGAACAGAATTTGCTTAATTGTTTTGACACCTTAAGTACTACAACAGAGAAACTATTTTCCATTTATTTGAATTCTTGTGAATTCTTGAAGCTGGCAAAGAAGCAAGCAATGCATTGGGCTTATTATGGCTCAGATTTACTGAGGATAAAGGAGGATCTTTGGGAATTATATGAAAGCTGACAAATGCACAAAACTTCTGAAATCTTCACCAGAAATAAAGAACTCCACGCATCAACAACAGCTGTTGAAACTGTCCACTCTTTACAGCTAAGGCTTTTTTCATGCATTTTAAATAATGAGGAAGTTGATTCATGAATTTGATTTCAAACTGACTGTTAAGAACCATGTCCACTTACCCAAAGGGCCTCTGAATAAAGGCTGGATGTAGCTGCTGCACACCTATGGTAAAACCTAAAAAAAAGGTTCAGGAAAAAATATTAATGAATGGTATCCACTATACCATTCAACTCACAACATACATGCATGACTACACCTCGGACCACACGTACATCCATTTCATCTGCTATGCATGTAAGCAAAATTAGAACCCCATTTAGAAGCAAGTTAATTTTAATATGCATATGTGATATGCACAAAGGCCAGATGGGAATTCAGATTAAAGAACAGTGTGCAAGTGCTGTTATCAGAACAGACAATGGGGTGTAATACCTTACTTTACACTGGGTACTGTGTGTAAAATTAAACCACAGAGCAGAACGATGCAATGGATCTTGCTGTTAATACTGACATAACAAAGAGGGGGGCAGGAAAACAGATCAGCCATGGAAGGAAAGGGCTTTAACTCAGTTATATGAACTTCGGAGCATAACGCTAGTGTAACAGGTACGGGTAAGAAGATATGGAAGAGAGGTAACTGGATTTCAGTGTCCTCAGTCGATGAGCAAAACTATGGGGGAGAAGCACATGCATCAGATCAGATGAATCCTGCCTGAGTAACTCGTTTCCTTGTCTTATGAGTTATTCTAATAGAGAGAGAAGGAATCTCCTGAATGCCTCACCAGTTTGAATACTCCTTGGTTTTGCTCCCAAATATGCCAGGTTCACGTTTGCTTTCCTGCCATCAATGATGGGGTTGGGGTCTTTGCACGCTCTTTCAGCTGCGGCTCTGTCTGCCATGGTCACCTGGAATTAAGCACAGCCTTGTTTGTAGCAACGGTACTTTGCAAACGCTCCAGCAGCAGGCACTAAGCGGAGTTTGTTTACTCTTCTATTTCGACTCGGGAGCTAAACGCCGCTTCTTGAATCCCACTTGTGCAGCGAGACGGGAAGGGCTCCGGGGGGGCTTGACGGAACAGCGGCTCCCCCCCGCCAAGCCGCCCGGTGGGGCTTACGCCAGCGGCGTCCCCTCGCCTTCCCACCGCCTCCCCGGGGTTTTCTAAGAACTTGGTGGAGCCGGTCCCAAAACTCCCTACAGCGGAGGCCGCTGGGGGAAGCCTGAAGGCGAGGATACGGTCCTGGAGCACGCCCGGGATGCAGAAGCGGAGGGCTGCACGGCACGCTCCGCTGCCGCCTGCGGAGAAACGGGGCGGCGGGACTCGGGGCAGGGGGGTGCCGAAGGGCACGGCACGGCGCGGCACAGCACGGCGCCCCGAGCCTTTGTCCGGGCACAGCCTCCTGCCTCCCTCCCTCCCTCCCGGAGCGGCAGCAGCGAAGCAGC
>VXAA01003467.1:2356426-2378529 GCA_013399115.1 Anseranas semipalmata
AAAACAAGAGAAAAATTTTAAAAAAAAAAAAAAAAAAAAAAAAAAAAAAAAAAAAAGCCATTGAAGTCTCTAAATCTCCATCTACTTTGGCTTCTAAACAACAGATTCAGACTCTGCAGACATTTTTCTTCTACGGAGCCCACAGAGAAAAGCCAGTTATTTCAAGAGAAAGGAATGCATTAATGTCTGCACTCTGTAGTTATTCATTAATATTTTTCTTGCACTGCTTCCATAGTTCTAAGCACCCTATACTTCATAAAAGAAAAAAAAAAAAAAAGCCAAGGAAAACCATTAAGCTTTTCATTCCTAAAGCACCAGACTTCAAAACTAGGACATGTTTCCATTGATTACTGTGGAAGAGAGATGGAGCTGGGCCAGCAGTGCCTACATCACCACAACATTAACACCCCTCTGAAAAGGGGACGGTCACATGGGAACCTCTGGAGCCTGTGTGTTTTATGTAGTGATGTGTGCACGTGCAACCACCGGCCCGTCACAGCAACAAGCCCACAATACACCTTCGGGGTCAGAATATAGCCAGAGGCCAGGGCCTCTGCACCTCTGAGTCACACCCCTTCTGTCTGCATGACTTCCATCACAAACTGCACATCAGCTGCTTCCTGGGCCGCCCAAGCTAATGACAACCGCGCTGGCATTCTGTCACTGTCCCTTTACAGAGCTTCATTCTGCTCCAAATGATGGCAAAGATTCAAATCATCCACATGGACTCCTGCCCCTCTGCAATGAAGGCAAGGTTCCCAGAGTTCTCAAAAGCTACCATAAGTATTTCAGTTCTTGATGCTTACACTTGTCAGGAGAAGAAAAACATCACATACTTCTTTCCTCTGTTCTCTTTTCCTCTTCATTGAGCCCCATCTTTCTCAAAGGAGGAATCCCACTTCCTCTTCCTTCCCAGAGACAGGAACAGAAGCTCTCTTACAGGCAGAACAGAAGAAAGAAATTAGGGTCGAACCTGTTCTTAGTGAACACTTCAAATCCCACGGTACCACCGGCATGGCTGGGGGGAGCGGGCATTTGTTTTGCCACACCCTGGAAAGCAGGATGGGAAATGAAATCTCCTGTCTCATGGTACAGCTATTATAAGCACAGGCTCTGATGAGCTGTTACCACAAACAAAGCAGGAAAGAGAAGAGAAAATACATAAGGGTAGCTTTATGAGAGTGTTTATATATATAAACTCCCTCTATATATATATTATATATATTATACTTGTATATATTTACATTTTATATATTTTTTATATATATATATATATAACATTTTTCCTTCATTCTTAGGATAAGTAGTCATCCCCCCCAAAACACCAAGAGATTAAATCCAGCCACTAGATCAAAACTGCAGGAGCTTAGCAGAGCTAGCTTGCTGACATCTTCCTATGCTTTCACTATGATAAGAAGAGTACCTGAGAAGAGCACATTTCGGGCTTCTTTGGTCAATGAGAGCTCCCACAGAGATGGACATGTCTCAAACTACAAAGCTGCCTTGGCGAACACTTAGCACAAAGCTGAGAGGAGGCTGCAAGCAACAAGTCATGGAAGACAGGAACACAGATCTGATACGTGCTATTGTACAGCTATATTTAGTTCTGTGTAGTTATTAAGAACTAAAACTGCACTGGTCAATCAAGACAAGGCTGAGAGAAAAGTCATCTTTGGCAGCAGTGTGCAACTGTCCATATTCTTGATCTATACGATTTGTATTGCACATCCAGAACATTCTATTCTAATACAGATCAGGAAGATTAACTTTATGATAATTCAACATAGTTAAGAGAACTCACTGGCTTTTTACTTACATTCATATATTCCTTGAAGCTTATGCAAAACTGATACACAAAGGCTCCTTCTGGTGGACTTCAGCAGCATTATCCAAGACCTGACATGGAGCAGCTGCAGAGCACCAAACCAAGCACCCTGGATTCTGTTGAAAATCTTAGCAAAGGCACCATAAGACCAAACAGGTACAGAATCACATAGAAGTGGTCCCTGTCTAAAGGAAGGAAAACAAATTATGGCAGAGGGAGCTGTGCACCTGGGAGCACAAGAACAGGATTAGAGAAAATGAGAAAGAGTAGCAAATTCATTGCAGGGGAAAAGCTCGCCTCAAAGTCTTTCCTGTTCTTGTCCCTCCCTTGGCAGGGATGGGTAGAACGAACGTCAGCGAAGCTCTGTGGTGCTGTTCTCATATACATTTCTGCTTCTTTTTTTGGTGTCTTTGGGAGAATGGTGTTGAGACATCACGTCTGATTTGAAAGCCATTGAAGAATGTCCCTCATTTCTTACAAAACTGATGGGCTTTATTTTTAAAATGGAGCAGGGCTACCGTGGAGCTCTGACCTTTTTCGGTTTCTGCTGCTGCTTGGCCAAGACTTCATTGCTGTAGGGCAATGCCCTTGGATTTTGTCATGGATACCCGCTCACTGGTTATTGCAACAACAGTAGATGGAACATCCCTCTCAGATGCTCCACAGTTAAATAAGTTAGCTGAAGAGCAAGGGACTTACTGTGGGAACTGTTTGGTTTGTTAGTTTTACTAATGCTCAGCCTGGATGCTGGCCACCAGCTAGGCTGTGAACAGTAGCGTACAAGGGAGATCTTGAGGGAAGTTGCATTCAGTGGCATTTGGTTTAGGTTATAGCAGGAAATTCTGCATCTGGGCCCTTTGTCTGATTTTCTGCTTTGATGCCCTGAACACACCATGACCATTGCTTAACTCAGAGCTGCTGCTGCAACAAGAATTAAAAAATAAAAATTCTTCCTCTTCAGGATGCTTTTAACAAAATATTTGAATAGAGGATGTTCCTAATCAGGAGTGCTCTTTGAATGGGCTTTTGCATTAGTAGGAATCTTTCAATAGGATTATTTTTAATTCTGAAATATTTCATTACTGGGGATGCTGAGCAAGCTGTGTTTCCTTTGCTGGCTACACTAGTTACATAGAGGCAGACCATTAACTCTAGTGGTCACAGAATGATCTGTTATCTGTTTGATAACATATCCTTGATCAAAATGGGGCAAGATGGCAAGAAAGGGAAAGTAATCCTTCAGTGCTGAATTCCTGGCTGGGAGGCAGCTTGTTGGGAAAACTCTAACTTGGCTTGCTAAGCTAGTGGCAAGCCTTGCTGAAACTGTGGTCTGATGTTCAGGACCATCCTGGTGAACTGCTGATG
Organism: Anseranas semipalmata; assembly: GCA_013399115.1. NCBI lineage: Eukaryota > Metazoa > Chordata > Aves > Anseriformes > Anseranatidae > Anseranas > Anseranas semipalmata. The sequence continues at coordinate 2,359,617 of VXAA01003467.1, forward strand.
GGGAAAATCATCACTGAGACAAGCTTTACCCAGGAGTAGGAGCTGGAGAAGAAGGAACCACATGCTTGGGACCATGGATGATTGGGTCAAGAAGGAAAGGAGCTTCTCTGGGCTTGTGGTGAACATGCTGCAGTGCACCTAGAATGTCCCAGTCAGCTAGACTGTACCCAGCCTTGGCAAAGCATGTTGGAGAGCTGGAATGACAAAGCACTGAGGATGCAGTAGATCTGGTTGGACCTGCTAAGTCGGGATTGTCACAGTCTGACAGCAGGGAGCTGGGCTGGCTTTCTAAGTGATGAAAATGCTGCCCATGATTAGGATGGTGACTTGTTTGCTGGCATTGTTGGACTCTATACCAAATAATTTTATCATCATCGCTATCATGCCGTCTTGGCCTTGAGTGATGGTAACCCTTGCCTTTCAGGGGATGACAACTCTGTGGTCCATTTAGGGTGTTGACATTCACAATCAGCTCCTCAGGGTACATAGTGTAAAGGACGTAGACTGTGAAGATGTTCCCATGTCCTCTGGTTGGATGCGAATCTCTCCAAACATTGGTTTTCTAGCTGCACAGAATTAGTTTCAGAGTCTTCATTTGTTCATTGTCAAGGGAAAAACAGGTAGTAGTGAATAAATTAACAAAAAGTGCTGTAATGTTCATGTTGCAACTAAATTATTCAACAAATATGTTCAACCCTTTACTAGCTAATTTCAGTTTCTTCCTTTCTTTCTAAGAAAGGACAGGAAAGGGAAGATAAAGGTCAGAAACGGAAAAAGGACAAAGCAAACAATTCGTGTCTGTTTCTGGACCAGAAATTTCTATCAGAATTTTCTGTCACAACTCCTCCATTTATAGTAAAGTAACGGTGAACAGAAACTGTAAGATAGTGAGAGATCCAGCAAAAAAATTCCTGCTATTTATAGCATTAGGTGATGTCAAAAGAACATTAACTATGCAGACCAACATACTGCCCATTTCCTCAAGTTTACCTTTGGTAATGACATGGAGGAAGATTCTCTGATTCTCTTCAGGAACAGGCTCAGGTATCCCCAAATCTGAAGGGAAAGGGAGGGATGGAGGGAGAGAGAAAAGAAGGAAGAGACAGAGACCAGAAAAAAAGGGTGGGTTTCCTCCCTGTTTTTTTTTTTAATAGAAAAAACATTTCATTTGAGTCAAACTGCAAAGCTTACAGCTCAAACTAGTTCAACAAATGTTTCATTATTTAAATTTAATGTTGTGCTTAAGGAAAATATTAATTGTAGCTTCAAACTTTTGTTAGCATTTTAAAAACCATAAGCTACATTTTAAAATGAGGAAGCAGCCATTTCATGTTCTTTAAAGGAAGGAAGCAGAAAATTTCAGGCATTTTGAAACAACTTTTTTTTTCCCAAATATTTGCTGAGCTGCTATGTTAAAACTAAGTGGTATTTTCTAATTAGAAAGAAAGAGAGAGAAAGAGAGAGAAAGAGAGAGAAAGAGAGAGAAAGAGAAAGAAAGAGAAAGAAAGAGAAAGAAAGAGAAAGAAAGAGAAAGAAATAGAGAAAGAGAGAGAAAGAGAGAGAAAGAGAGAGAAAGAGAGAGAAAGAGAGAGAAAGAGAGAGAAAGAGAGAAAATGCCAGAAGGTTCATAACAATCTTTACCAGAGCTGATAGGGCCACATCCCATGACCTGTTCATGGAATTGCATGTGACACCACAGAACAAACTGAGCAGGAACTGTCCACCCACTCCAACCACAGAATCATTAGGACAAAGTAAAACATTCAACAAGATGTCTCAGCTCTGCATAGTTGTATGTGCATAAAACACATTCTTAACAGCTAAAGAAAAGTGAATTCAGAGCTGGAACACATCAACAGCACTGGGGTAGACCTCAGGTGGGCCTTCTCTATCCTACTTCCCACAGGTGAGCATATTGGGTCTCAGCCATCTGGATTACCTCCTTAATCTGGTGTTGTTCTCTTCCCCAAATTGCTGTATTACAGATCTTAATCATACAGACTCTTCTGCCTTGCCACATCTAATGAGATAAATAATCCATTTGCTCTGATATTCCCATTCCAAACTCTGAAACTTTTAGAGGGTATGTAATGCCTGCAGTGAACCTGCCAATGGCAGAATACTGTACACACAAAAAAAAATAGATGATCAACATGAGATCTAATTAACCTTCTTCAGAGATTTGGTTAGAAACTCTCAGAGACTTCTAGTTACCATGCCTACTCTATTCAAACACAAGGCAGCAAAGATTCGTTGCAGAGCAGTGGCTCTGCCCAGGATATAAACACAATCGAACTATCTAGACGTCAAAACAACACATCAACATTGGATACAAAAACTATATCAGTAGAGCCCAGAAAAGTATTTAAAAAGAAAAACAGAGTTACCTGGACTGAGCTTTGGGCAGAACGATTCCAGCTTCTACATGATCTTGAATGGCCTGAAGTATGCCTTTTTCAGAAAACTGTCACCACGCTGCCACAGAAGGGCAGCACAGTCACAGACCACAGAAGATCAAAGCTCACATGAGATGATATCGTTCAGCTCTTTACAGTACAACACCTGCATTCAATCTGCTGGAGAATCATGGTCACTGCTGAGAGGGAAAAGCCATCAATAGCTTAACAGGCAATTGCCAGCAACACGATGTCCCTAACATTGCAGCAGGACAATGACATCAACGAACATGACAACTGAAATATAGGCAGGCCATTTCCTGCTAAATCTCACAGACTGGTTACTATATCATGGGTTTAGTTAGTGGATAAGCACACAGAGAAGAGCATAAGGTAATAAAGAAGGTATATATTACATATATTCTCAGAAAGAGAAAAAGGTCAGTAGATCAGTTGATCCCTATTTGAAATAAATTCAAGCTCAAGCATATGGATTAGTAGTGAATCAGGAAATTCCCCTTTCATGGAGTATGATTTCCATTTTGCCAGCCTGGGCTACCAAGGCAAGTCCTACCTCAAAGGAAATTTTCATCAGCCTACAAGAAGGGCAAACAACTCTACTGTTTCCTTACCATATGGGCAGATTTGACAGCAGTGTCCACAAAGATAAGGAGAGGCCTAGTAAGAGCAAGATAGTAGCGAGTAGGTTCTCAGATGACTCCATGATAGGAAAGTTACTAGTGGGGAACTTTTCCCTGAGCCAAGCCATGTTCACAATAGTTTGGAGAGTTCAATCATCTTCTTTCATTTCCCCATTGCTACTGGCAGGACCACCAAAGAAAGGTGCTCAGATGATGAACTGGATGACCTAAGCCATTGTGAAAGACATAGGTCAGCATTACAGAACGACTCGAACTGCATCACACAGCCAGTGTTTGAACAATAGCTCGAAAGAAGAGAAAGGTTCAATGAAAAAGGTTTTGCTAAGCTGTTCTCTTTTAACAGACATTTCCCATCTTTCTGTGTTTTTGTGAAAAGCTATTTCAATCCAGTGAATGCATTGCTGAAATGCTACACACTGTTTGATGTCTGACAACTTTCAACAGATGTAAAAGTTGTTCTTTACATATAGGTACTGTTCCATAAATTAAACATTAATGCATAAACAACTAATTACTGTCGTCAGCCCTGCTGCTTTAGACCACGAATGAACTTATGTAGAAGGTTTCCAAGGAAAAGAGTCAGATGTCTGCAGAAAGCAATTACCTGTCAGTAAGTGATATCTGTCCTTTTGGGTCCATATAAATCCCACTCAGTGCTACAAAAAGAGCATGGCAGATAACTGTCCTTCTGAAGAAAAAGAAAAGATTGTATTTTAACTCCAGTTTTTGTCATTTGAAAATAAACAGCTTTTTCTACAGCAGGTAGACATCTTAGCTAGATTCCAGTTTGAGCTACTGCATTATTTCTGTGCTTTACTGAGCACAATGATCATGGCCTATCAGAAACAAAATGCATCCCCTCTTGTCTGTAGATTAGTTGTTGCATTGTAGGCTAGCAGAGATGATTGAACCATTTGAGAGTGGCTCAGAAAAGAGCATTTGAACTTAAACCTTTCTGGAAGAAGGCACAACTGTGATTAAATATCTTGGAAGGGTTTGAAAAAAATCCGTTAAGTTTTGCTTACACAGTGTTACCAGGAACTAAACATGATTATTCTCCTCATCCGATCCAGCAAACCAAACAATGCAGCACTATTAATGGCTTGCATTTCAGAAACATTAATGACAGAAAGTATTCTTTATCAAACTACAAAACATTTGTTAATACACCATAAAGTGAGACGAGAGAGAGAGAGAGAGAGAGAGAGAGAGAGAGAGAGAGAGAGAGAGAGAGGTGACCNAGAGAGAGAGAGAGAGAGAGAGAGAGAGAGAGTTGACTCAGGTATTTAACAGGCAGTTTTCAGCTTTTTTCTATTATTACAACAGGCGCATTATTGGATCTTAGCACGTACATATTTCACATAGCTTTTGCAGGCAATAACTGCTTTATATATACTGGACAGTAAAGGGTAAACATTCCCTTTTCAGAGTTAAGAGTATTACCTTAATCTTTTATCTAGGCCTGCTTTTCAGTGGCACTTGATACAGGAGCTATACGAAACACTTCCTTGAATACATAAAGCCAGCGATTGAGTTACAAATGATTCAAGATCTATGCCACTCGCAAGACAAAAGCTCCTATATTACCTGGCACATGCCTGCTAAATTATTGAAGTGCTTCTTCAAACTGAATATATTCACTGGATAATTAGTCAACAGAAGAAAACGGTCTCTCTTTACAAAGCCAACGTTGACAGGTATTGTATCTTTTACCTACTGTAACAAAAAATATTTGCAGAACCGATGCAACACAAACATTTGGAATTTCTCTACCAATGTGAAACTGTTTCAGAGGCACATGGCCCCCTTTGTGCTATTGCCTCAATCTCCCATTGCCTTACAAGCAAGTCCTCAACAGTGTGAACTCCTTTTAACTAAAGTAGCACTATCGCCATTTCAGAAGCAGGTAAACGGCACAAATAAACGGAGGTTTGCTTTGCATTTGAGGAACTAGTCTGATCAAACTGGAATAGATACCTGTGAGCCTGACTCCAGTCCTGTGCTGCGCTAGCCTCTGCTGCTGCGTCAAGCAGGACCTGGCCGGGGCCGTGCAGGCAGATCGCTGCCACTTTAATTCATAACACTTGCAGTTGCGATATGCCAGTGTGCCGCTCCCGGGCCTGCCTTCTCACGAGCTTGTTTCCTGCTGCACGTTGTTGGGAATACAGGCTCCTCCATGTGTACACAGAGCATGTCGCACAAGGAAAGCAGCTAGCATCTGTCTGCTGAAACCATCGGAGCCAGCCAGCTGATGTTGCTTCGTTTATTTTGACCTGGCAAGGGAAGAACAGTAGCAGTTTCCACAAGTAAAATGGCTGTCCTACTGCTGAGAGCAGTATGGTGGTCTCCGTACTGCCTACTGAGGAAAGAACTTACCTAAGTTTACTTAGAAATAAGAATTAGCTGGCTTTCGTCTCCTGCTTGAACATGAGCTGTAGGACGAAATATAGTTCTACTAACTGTGACTCACAGCCTGAGGTGTGCAAAGATGACATTCTGTCAATGAAGACATTTTCTTTTCTTTTAAACTATGCCCCAGGGGCAAAATAGTTGTGTGATGTAAGCAAACAATTAAAACCATACTCAAATATTGTAATTCCAGACTATTTCCCCATTTCATTATCTCATGCATTTGTCAACTTTGAAAATGAAAATCCAAAGACATCACATTTCAAATTTTTGTAAAAAAAGTGCACTTATTTTTAAATAACTCATCACTGAGCTTAACTGTTTCTTTGTTTTTAGTTAAGTATTTCAATTGGCTTTTTCCTTCAAGAAAACCAGTTTAGAAAAAAAACAAAAACAATCAAACAACAACAAAAAACTTGAGCTTCTTGCCAGTTTTCAACCTAAAGTCTCCTGTGGTCTAACTTAGGAAGATTTGGCTTAAAAAAATACATTAATTCAAATGTTTGTAGCCAATAATCCAGTTGATATGCTTACTCACTCAGCTCTACCCACACCTAATTCTCAACTCCTTAAACTTCTGGTCCCCAAACATACTATCAACACCTTTAACACTACCTAGGTTGCCAAAACTCCGACAGCCATACAGATGTGTCTCTGAGCAGCTAAAAGAGCATCTCTTAGTTTGATCTAAAAATGTCTTGGTTAATCTTCTTGCATTCTGTATTTTGGGATAGCTTGATATTACAAATAATTTTAAAGGTTTTTTTGTTTGTTTGTTTGTTTGTTTGTTTTTAGCCCCAGACCCGAGATTTCAGAAGTATTTAAGCTAACACAAAGGCCAGAACTGACGAAGGGGCGCCGGACCTTGTCTTCTAGCACACACGCAGTAGCTCTGCATTTTCTGCGCAGCCCAGTTCGCCTGCAGCAGCCCAGGCTGTAGGGAATGCTTTCCTTAAGCCATCAATGCTGCCACCTGCTGGCAGAAAGGGAGATCTACATCAACAGGTTTAAATATATTGAGGGCATTTTATGCATCACTGCAACTGCCAGGATAGAAAATTTTGTTAGGGGCTTGTTTTCATTCTGAGTTTATTCCATTCATTATTTTTTGTTGCAGCACTAGTGGTGAGATGATAGTTCTCACTTGGCTGGTAAGCAGAAAAACCTTGGAGAAACGTACATGGTGAAGCTCCTTCAAAAACTATTCCTTCCTTTTGAAATAAGTATGAAAGATCTATAGCTCATATATTTTGCAGAAATATACTTTGAATAAAAGCAACATTTCAACCAACGAATCACTTGGTTCCCACAAAAAAAAAAAAAAAAACTCCCAATAACAATGTTCCTACATTAACAGGAAGCATTAACAACGTATTTGAATAACCTGGAAGCTGTCAATTTTTTAAGTTGTAAGAAAAAAACATTTTTTTACTTCATCTGACTGCGTGTTGTTAGTCATGAATTCCAAATATATGATAGAAGACTTAAATTCAGGAAAACAGTTGATTAGTTCACACATGCACTCACATCCCAGTGACCAATGAGCCAGCCATCAAAAGGAAAGCTTCAATTAAATCAGAAAGTGAGAAGCTAGTAACATGAAAAAAAAAAGTTTCCTTTAATCAAAGAGATTTCAAAGCTGGTTCTGAGAACATCTGAGTATTTTTCAATACTTGTTAATTTACTAAAAAAAAAAAAAAAATCAAAATCATCAATCATTTCTAGCCAAGATTAATGCAGTCATGATCATCTCTTTCAAGCAGCGCCAGATCTCCAAGGCAAAACGTAACCATATTGCTTAGCCAGCTCTCCACAACGGTGGCTAAGAAAGTACCTTCCCCTTTTCCTTCCCCTTCTGCAGACAACAGAGAAACAGTAAACGTGTTGAAAATCGAGTTTAAAAACATAAGGAAAAAAGTATCAGGCAGCCGGAAATTTTGGAAGATGATGACAGGTAAACTTGCCTTACTCCAAACTGCAAATTATACTTAGCTAGCAAATCTGGGAATGTAAAAACCTAACAGCATAAGCCTTGACATTTCTTTTTGCCCTGGTTCATGTCTATGAACAGCAGGAAAGCTAACTCGAGGAATAAGCAGCTTCTGTCATTCCAAAGGCCAGACAGCATAAACCTTTCAAGACTGGTTTGACACAATCCTTATAACGGACAGTTGCCCAAACACCTCATCTGCAAATAGCATTTAATCACAACTAAACTGAATCAGGCCTAAGCAGTGGTTTTCCTGACATTTTGCACTTACATCTAACCCCACCCCTATCCCAAATCCATTCCTAGCCTAGGGAACTAGGCTGGAGGACTCACCGATTCAGCTATTGCATTTCCATCTGACAGACGGTAAATTAAGACGCTGCCTGACTGCTTGCAATTCTCCAAGCACGTCTTGCTTTCATTTGTGAAAGGCTTCAGCAGACAAACTTTTTGTCAACTGTTTAAAGTGTGTTTCAGAAAACTATAAACTGACATACAAGACCACTGACACGTGAGACTAGCAGGAGGAAGGTTAAGATAGCTCACGCGAGAATGTTTGTAAAGGGTCCCCGTTTCGTGGGAGCTTAAACTGAGATGCTCTTTACTCCAAAGACCATTTTTCTGCAATAAAAATATGAACATGAACATTACATTTTCAAAATGACTTATTTTTACTCTTTTTTTTTTTAATAAATCTAGCATTCCTATGCTAGCTTTGGATACGCACATTAGAATCTTACATTCTACTTTGGGATTTTTGGACAGGTAACGGCCACAGAATAGCAAGTTAATACATTTCCAGGACGTCCATAACATTGAATTGCATATGAATAAGCTCTCACTACATGTCTGAGGCTTGAAGGGATATAGATGTGTGTACTTTACAAGAGAACTTCACAATAATTCCAGGGAGGAGTAAATTGCCAATGCATTCTCTTAACTTGGGTAATGGAAAACAGATCAGTTCAAAGTTTGACTCTGTCTTCCCAATTGAATATATCTGATGTGCATAGCAACATAATGGAAAATATGCTCTTCTAAACTTAGTCTGAACAATTAATGTGATGACTAAATAATTCTGAAACCTCACTGAGAGATAAAAAAGAAATTGATTCCAACAGGAGATTACTTATAAATACAAAACTCTACTATCAAACAAGAGACTTAACAGCACTAGCTCTGTAAGGAAAACATATTTTGGCCAAACTCAGTATCCTCTTAAGCAGGTGCAACTCCATGGGAACCAGTGTAAATATACATGCTGAACTAGGATGAACCTATCTTCTCTTGATTTCATTCACATTGTTATGTATTTAAAACAAAGAAACAGAATTTTTAAACAAGAGACAGATGATACATTCTATTCTTCCCTACTTACAGCAGTGGGAGTTCTGCACACTGAATTTATTTATTTATTTTGCCATCAGCAATCACACACACAAGCTTGAGTATACTAGCCACTTGCTGGCATTCGTGTGACTGGGAAGACTGGAAAAAATGTGTTGATAGCCAAAGATTACAGCACAAGTCACAATTAAACAACAACAAAAAACACCTTAAAAAAAAAAAAAAGCTACATTTGAGCAACCAACCTAACTGCTCGGAGCTCTTTCCTATCTTAAAGAAAATGAATAGTCCATGAACATGAAAACTAAAACCACATAAATACAGTAGTAGGAAAAAAAAAAAAAACTATCTTGAGAAACAGCCCATAAAAGAGCATCTCTAAACAACAGCAGCATGGACTTTCCTCAAATATACACCAACTAAGACATACACACCAAGCAAGAACTGATGAACACTGTAAAGAAACACATCTGAAGTTAAAGGGCCAGTAAACTAGAGATTTTGAAGACAAAATGATTCATTCGTACTAAAGACTAATTGTCAGGTGTTTGGCTGTTGCAATAGCAAGTAACTTGATTCATTTTCATAAAACAAAAGGCCCTTAACACTAGTCCTCTTAATTCTTTGTGGCAAAACCACAGGAATTTGTAATGAAATAGCAACTGGAAACTGCATTAGATTTCCAGATAAGGCAGTTAGGAAAGAAGTACTTTAGAAAATGTATCTGAGCTGCAATGAAAGGACAAGAATCTGCTTTTTGAAACAAAGCACACGAACTTGCCCATATGATTATAAAAGAACTATTAAATATAAAAAAGCATTTAGTAAAAATTTTATTTGAAACATAGCATGAATCCATAGCCATGTGTTACAACATACAGTTTTACAGAGAATTTGTACAATATGACAAGTATTTTTATACATGCGGCATCCCCCCACTCCCATTTTTATTTAGTCATCAAACAAAAAGAGTTAAACAGGAATAATAAGCATTCACTTCTAAAAAGAAACTTTGGCATGTATACAACTGGATGGTTAAAAGTAAACAGTGGTAGATTCAAGTCAGAAAGAGACGCATGTTGTTTTAACTTTTCTTCACAGCATTTTTGATCAGGATTAAACTCACCAGCACTATTTTCTAGTTAATACAAAAATGAGCAATTATTCAGTTCAGAAACCCCTGTTAAGGGACAAAAAGTGTTAAGAGAGATGTAAAAGAACCAACTTTTTACTTTAAAAATGTCAGTTTTAAAGCAGTTCAGGCCACAAGTATTTTGCACTCCTTGGTTTGGTCATGAACAGAACAAAACCTTTAATGGATTGCTCATATTACTGAACTATATACCACTTGGCACAACTGGCAGGTTCTCCTTTGGACTAGAATGTGTATCATTGGCTCAAAAGTCACGTGCACTGCTGGAGTGTAAGAATAAAGGAAAGCAGAATTTGTACTGTCCATCTTCTGTCTTGAGTTTCTGTCACTGTTATTGGCCACTTACATACCTACCAAATTCATCAAAAAAAAAAAAAAAAAAGAAGAGGGAAAACAGTTTGCAAGGTATTTCTTCCTGGCATACAGCAGACAGTATTTCCATTTTAAAAATCAGAAACCAATGAAAGAACCCCTAAATAGTAAGTAGTAACAAGCCTCCTTTGAAAGAACTACTTGCAATTCTTCAAGTACTTACAAAAAATACAGTCCTTATACAACTTCCATGGAACTATTATATTTTAATGTAGTACTAATTAAAAAAAAAAAAATGCAGAGATACAAATGGCTGAGCTTCTAGGCAGGAATAACTAACCAAGATTTAGATTTTGCTGCAATTTCATTATTGCTGTAGAACAGACAGTGGTTAAATCATGTCAATCCTAGCCTCTCTTACAGACTTCAGAATATCTTGTCTGAAAAATGTCATCCAGCAAGTCAGAATACATTTAACACAATTTTTACAGATCCTGCTAAATGTTAGCGATCCAAAGTTGACTGAACTGTGGTGCAATAGGGCACAAGTGGCAGAAGAGCAGCGGAGTAGAGGCATGAATGGCTGAAAAACAGTAGACTAACACAAGTCAAACTAATACTCACTACTTCTTATTCCTGGGCTTTAACTCTTCTGCCGCATTTCGCAGAAAAATGTAGTTCTTCTTTTGTGGATTATAAAATTCATGACCCTAAAAAAGAAAAAACCATCTCTATTTACTCTCTTCAAAAGGAGAAAAAAAATCAACATCTTAAAATATAAGAATATAAATATTCTATCAGTTTGGTTTATTAAGATTTACTCTTGAGGTCTTTAAGACCAGATATTGGACGTTACTGGATTATAAACAGTAACAAGTACAAGAACTGTGCTTATAAAGTAAAATTTAAGGGACATTTGTCTATTTTTAAGGTACAAAAAACTTTTTATTAAAAAACAAAACAAAAATGCATCTTTAAACTCTAATTCATAGAGCATCTTACATTGCATCTGTTTTTAATGTCAGTCTAGACAGAGAAGAAACCAAAACTTTAATGTGCACTCAGTTTCACTTTTTTTTGTTTATTTTTTATCTTTTAAATGAAACAAGGTCACATTTCTTTTCCAAATGAAGCCCAAGTTCTGCAGGCAACTGCAACGCAAATACAACATTCTGCATACTGACGTTATTTACATACACATTACAAACTCAATACACAAACACTCAAAAGCAGAGAGAGTAAACACTAATAAAACTATTAAAGTCCAATGCACAACTTGAAACTTACTAAATCTACTTCATAGAAATGGTTCCAGAAAATAAACTTAGTACCTACCTGTTAACAGATCTGAAAGATACTTTGGTACATGCCTGCCATTGCAGCCTACCCAAGCATTTAGAACAGAAGAATTCATCTGCCCCAGAGTCTAACAAAGTTATCTTACTTTGTTATATTTAGTCTTGTGAATGCTGCACAAAGTAAATTAAAATTTTACTCTCTTCATGGCATGCAATGGAGTTCGTTTGTGTGATTTCTCCATTCATTTCAGTCAAAAACACAATGAATATCATCCTCAAATTTAACAGCACTAGTTATAACATGAAATTAATACTTTCCTCTTGTTGCCTTTCCATTAAAAACCAGTTACATTTCACCTTTGCTCTCCCCTTCTTAAACTATTAAGAAGAATTGATTCCCCACATGTTATGGTTTGTTGATTCTCTTGCATCTTGATGACTTCTTGTTGAGTCAAGTTTGAAAGATAGATAAGTGAGCACCACCAGCAAGCTGCACTGAATGGTTCTGGAAATTTAGCATATGGCATTCAAACACTGGTTTAAGAGTTTATAACCACAGTTTCAGCTTTTTTTTTTTTTTTTAATTAAAGAGAATCTGCATGGGAAGCAGAGACATGCATTTCAAAAATATGTGAGAACCCGTCAGTGTGCCATATTGTCTTGTGATACCCTCCACAGCGGAACATGTGAGCAACAAGAATGACTTCTGAATCATGTTATTTACATTATGTTCATCCACATTTGCAAAATAGCATTGTTTAGCACTCTTATACAACTGCTTAAAAACAAAGAATGCACTGCTTCAGTGTTACATTTCATCAGATTTCTGCCTACCTTGACCACTATAAATTTTCTTGCATGCCTATGAAGCTAGAAAGATGCTACCACTACTTATAAAGAACAGTAAAAGTCTCATGCGAAAAGGGTCGTCGGCTTAGCTGTTAACTGCCAGTGTGAATATGGGTCTAAACCCTTCTTACCTTTGACCAATCATAACTAGAAGCATATGCAAATATATTCCCATTATGGTTGAAACAACAAGCAGATATTGGCTGGTCAAGTTGTTCTGATGTTTTTAGCTTTGTTCGTGCATCTTTATCCCAAAAGCTGAATCTACCATCAGATCCTACTGTTGCAAGAGTACCATGGACAGGATGAAATGCTATCCCATTTACCTGCAGAATCATACAAAATACCATGTAAAGCACCACACATGTACATAGATAATTGGAACACTCACAACACATGCTGAATCCTGAGAGTAAATACATAGGAAAGATTTTTTGCAACTACAGATAGCTCTTATTTTTTAAAGTGTTTTAACAGGTATGTTCTTGAAACAAAACACTGAAGCAACAAGAAAAACATCTTTATTGTACTACCTAAAAATTCAACGGATAATGCCATTACACAATATACTAGGATTGGTTCAAAATCAGCAAAATTAACAAGTGTGATTTCAACAAAGATGATGTAATGAATAGTTGATCTGGCTTTTGTTTTAAAGGAGGTGCAAAAATTTGTCTTTCCTCTTCATGTATGACCATGACTGCACTTTAAGCATAAGTCTAAGATAACTTTAGACAAGATAAAAGTTGATGGAGAACAAATAATTCATAACAGGTTTTATATTAAGAATGTACATTACTCTACGTAAATGATCTAATGATATATGCACAATACTTACAGCATAAATATCCTGAGGTGCTGATGTGTTTGTCCCATTGGAGCGATGACATTTGAAAGTGAAATTATCTTTTGCACTGAAAAAAAAAGTAATCTTTTTATATTCTTCACTGTAAACTGAGCAATAAATATTAATATATAATAATTATATTAAATAAATATAAAAATAATAAATATTAAATAAATATTAAAATATTCAATAAGCGATACTCACGGATTTGGAGGGTTGATATAATGAATAGCTACTCTTCCTTCAATACTTCCGAGGGCAAATCCAGTAGGTTTGTTCACTTTGTCTTTAAAAATAGCAACACAGCGATGCTAAATTTGAGAAAGATAAGAGTATTTTAGACAGAAGCTTGAGGGCCAGATTTTCTGAATGCTGTTTTGCATGGGGACACAAAACAATACATATAACTATTCAAAGTAAAGCATAAACACAGAAAAGGTCAAGAGATTAATCAAATTCTATTGAGAACGTGGACTATATTATTTACATTTCTAAATCCTTATGGAAATCAGCAATAAAAATTTCCTCAGGAGGAAAAATTAAGTCCATATACTCAACAACTCAAGTGAAAAAAAGACCTAAAACATTATGAATACTACATGACCCAAATTTAAAACACCTCGCAAACATCCATTTCTACAATGTTTCATTAGAATACCAGATGTTAATGAAATGTAATCAATCCCACCCACATGGAATAAATACTGTCATTGTACTTGTAGGCTACAACCATTTGCAAAGTTTCAAACAACCAGAAAGAAACAAAATTAGAGTTATAATACAGACTCAATAGCAGGTTGTCTTCAAAACCCTCTTTCTAACTCTCGCAAAGGTCCTGCATAGAACAGTTCTGCAGGACATGACAAAGCTCAATTTTAATGCTGTGCATATAGGTAAATAAATTTATTTACAGCTGCAATAACTTTGTGACTCTTATGTAAATGCAAAGTTTTGTCATTTCTTATTTCTATATGGAATGCTTCTGAAATTATTTGTACTTCGTATACAGTAGATTCAGATAGAGAAAGGTGGATGGAGGAAGGAAAAAGGTAATTTCAAAACACTTCTGTTGAACTCGGGAGTATTCCATGACACTCATTTCAATCCATGCAGTCCCACCATAGGAAGCAAACATACTCCAACATGCAGGAAGTGGCATTTTATTTTAATATACCACCATAATAAAAGTCAAACCAGGGCATGTGCCATACCAAGGTAAAGAACTCCATCTTTGAAACAGTTTGCTTTTTACCAAAAACAGCAAGTCCAGAATTTCAACAATCTCTATAAATACATTTGTAATAAATACAATCATTTACCTGGTGTTTAAGAGGTGATTCTATTCTTCTAAATTCAGATGGTTGGTTCTCTAACTGATAAACTATCAAACCCCTTTCGGCAGTGGCCACAGCAGCCATAGGATGAACCTAGGTAAGGTTGTAAAACAGGTTGGAAGAGAGGCAGTTGTGTTCACAGCATCACAGAGAACTCATGACAGAGAGTTTATTATTTTGCAGAAATCCCTGAAGAACTTACAGGAATCGGTCTATTTTCTGGGGAGGTGGGAGGGAGAATGTTTACCTGTAGCCTTATCTTCCAACAAAACAAATCAGTTCTTCCCTGCTACTGAGAACCGTATCAGAAATCTTCTAATTATTAAATGACTTTTCTAATATGAATTGCAACAGTGGTACACAACCTCATCCACATATAAGGGTAGGTCAGTCCTAGTGCTGATTTGGCTTTGTGACGTTAAAAGGATACTAAGCCTATTTTGTATGATGCAAATACCTATTTTCTAAAGGCTTGATCAAGAACTTCAACATATGTTTTATTATTAAGATCACAAAGAGATCAAATACTAAGTCCATATTTAGTGCTAACCTACAGAAGCCTCAAAGACTGCCAGTTTACGGATACTCCCAGTCATCTCACTGACACTAGTTTACTGTGTGTCATGGCTTACCACATCTGCACAGTAACATCTTTCAGGGAGCTGCAGTGTCATCATCGGTGTTGGTGAACGGGTATCCCAGAACTGATGGAAACAAAAACAAACTTAGGCTTGGAATTGAGGATACATCATTTAAATTACTTTAGCAAAGAGAAAGTGAGTAGTACCAAGTTATTTCATTCTTGTCTATAGTCAGAGAGAGTACTGCAACTCTCTGTGAGGTGAGGTTATTTCATTAATCTGTTTTTTGTATCAGTGTGTGTAAGAAAATATTTTCACTTTGGATGAATATTTTCATAAACAAATTATTAACATGCTTTGTGCCCATTCGTTCAGGTAAAAATCACACCTTCAAAGTTTTATCCCAGCTTCCTGTCATCACACAGCTATAATTTGGTGCTTTAATCCAATGGATAGTCTTCACAGGAGCATCATGCTGAAGAAGAAAAAAAAAAAAAGACAAAACACATATACTAAGATAACAGCCCACATTTCTTGCTTATGCCCCTCATATTTTTTGTATGTATTTACACTTTTTAAATCACTCAAGAAAAGTGATTCGTTATTTCAGTCGCAACAGTTAGGATAAAGGTTGCAGGTCATGACCTTATTGTGTTCTTTAGTGTTGCAAAATCATCTACATAGAAAAAAAAATAGTTCCTGAAACAAAGAACTACAATCAAGTCACCCTATATGGGAAGATGATCACAACAGAAATACAAACTATGAACAGCAGGGTTTTCTATTTGTTTAGAAAGGACGTTATCTGCCATGCTAAGGAAAAAACTTCTTGTTTTTTGTTCTTTTGACAACGAATACAGAAGAGAGGCCTATGTTAATTAAACCAACAAGATTTTTAAATCAAGGCTAAGATATCAGCAGAAAGCTGATATTTGTGAAAGTAAATTCAACAGTGTTTTATAATTTTCTTTCCCCTATGAAGTTTAAGTGGAAAAAGGAAAGCTAAAACAATCTATAATGAAATCAGGAGATGAGCAATAGCAGGTACTAGACACCTAAAACAATGAGAGAAATCTGAAAAACCATGTAGGCTCAGACTGTGTAGATAGCATGCAGTAGGGTGACTTAGGAAGGTCACTACAGTGATGGAAAGAGCTCTTAGGTAAAGTGCACAAGCTATTCAAATCACTTTGATTGCAGTTCTCCCTATCTATATCCACTTCGATATCTCAACAATATAAAAGGTATCCTACAATCTGTTCTCATATAGCAGTATCTGCTTTAGAAGCACTCAGCGTTATCTTAATTAGCTAACAAAAGTAGCTTTTAATAAAGACAGAAAACAAAACAAAAAAACACACTGAATAGCTTGGAACTTACTTGTGCAATCTGAATAGCTTGATTACTGTTGAGATCCCACATTTTGGCAGTTTTATCACAAGAAGCAGTAAATACTTTACTTCCATCCTGAAAAACAAGAAACAGCTCAAGAGATTAAATATCTGCATCATGCAATACCTACCAAAAAAACATCAAGTCTTATTCTCTTCTAATAATATAGCATTAATGTAACATATACAGGGATTGCGAGACAAAAGAAGTATAATGGAAATTTCTTTACGATTCTTCAAAACAGTTCAAAATGAACTTCAAAACAGGCATTTCTTCATGCTTGCCCACTACTGTTTCCTTATACCTATACAGTAGTAACAAAGATAAGGTACGAACACACAAACGTTATTTGTTCCAATACATGGAAAAAAGTATTCAGTATGCAGTTAGAAAGCTTTGGGGGATAGGGGGGAGGTAGTTGATTTTGCCACTTTTTTTTTCCTTGTACTTTGAAACATTATGTAAACAGTACTGATTACAGCCTTTAAACATTTTGCTGGTCAAATCATGACTAGCCAATTTCAGAGACTGTGTACTTTTGCTGTAAATATTCTTCTGCTTTAAACTGAAAGAGAGAACTGTCCTAGTTATTACCTAGCTTTAAATACTTTCTTAAAGACTTTTACCCATCTCATCTGCCCATGTCAGTCTATTCTATCAGAACACACTTAGCCTATAGAATAACTATGAGATGCATCTACACATGGCACTCGTGTGTCTCTGGAAACCACACACCGATTTATTTAGGTTTATGGTTAACATCGATCGTTTATTTTTAAATGGGGACATACATCACTCCAACAGCCATCTAGTACAGGCCCTGTGTGCATCTGCTGAGCCTTTGGAATCGTCTGTCCGTTATCTTGAACTTCCCAGCAGCGAACCTGGAACAGGAGACACACGTATAGATGTAACATATTAGTACTAAGAAATTCTCATCTTGAAGATCCCAGCCTTAGTTTATCCATTGAAACATACGACTACAAACACCAAACTCTTTTTTGGACCAACTGAAACCTTATTTCCTCTATGTTCTCTTCATCCATACAGCCATCCACACTCAGCCCCACAACTTCAACTCCACCTCTGAAGTGCCTTACATGTGCCTCACATAACACTTCACAGTGCTCTCCTGTAGAATCCTTAACTGTCAGCTAGGAACAAGCTGCCTGTTGCAGGGTACCAGCCAACAGACCAAACAGAACAGTTAAAAGCTGCGCTCACATTTCAGTCTTCCCCTCCCTGTTTGTGTCAGTTGGGATCGCACACTTCAATCCAAACAACATTGTAGGAGCTTAATCTTTTTGAGACTATCCTGTTAAACCAGCTAAAATTTACCATTGCGTTCATGGTTCTTCCACTGGGCAAAATATAACTATTTGAGTCTAATCCTATAAGAAAATGATGCTAAAAGAGAAATAGGAAAAAAGAAAAGCCAAAGTAATAAAAACCTCACAGAAATTATATTAATTATGTATTCTGAGCTGAACCTCAAAAACCATAGGCAGAAGAATGACTTATATGAAAATCACAACTCAATCTCTCAGATGAAGTTGCTATGTCAAAGCTCTTAGTGCCTAGGCATTGAGACACAAATTTTCCAACTGCAAAGAGAAAGATTTTCAGTTGCCCAGGCATAAGTCTTTAGGACCATATTTTGAACTTTAGGCACTAATGTTTTCACTTTATTCATCTGTAGGCCTGACTGAGAGTACTTACATCATTTGCCCAGGATCCCGCAATAAGGAAGTTACCCGGCAGTGTTGGTGGACTAAATGCTAAACAAGATATGCTGTCATCAGGTGGAGATGTTACTTCAATATCCTACAAAGGACAGAAGACAAAATAAAATTAGCCATATTTGAAAACTGTATCACTGAGATCCTGTTACTTCTCTGGGATGAGTTAGGATGCACTGCTGTGACACACCAAAACACAGCAGAAAGATCTGTGCTTCCCACGGGGATTAACACACATACCTTCATCGGGTTGTGGTTATCTGCAGTCGTACTGCCAAACATGCTGGTACCTCCAGTACCAAACCCCGAGGTTGATCCAAAAAGACTCATCCTTGCTCTGCAAATGAGAAAACGGCCCACTGAGAACGGCAAGGCCCACAGGCATCCATTGCATGTCTCACCACAGCCACTACACAGAGCACATCCTTCACCCCGGCTGGGAAGCAGCCAAATATATAAGAACGCGCGAGATTAAAACAAAAAAAACACGTTTCTCGATGCAGTTGGAGCCCTGATATCTCCCTGGGAGGCCAGGGCTGCGGCCCCCCCGGCCAGCCGTGACCTGGCGAGCGCTAACGCCGCACCGCCCCGCGGCCCCCGCCAG
>VXAA01003467.1:2378953-2423874 GCA_013399115.1 Anseranas semipalmata
GGCCGGGCCGCGGGGAGAGGGAGCGAGGTTGTGTGGGTGCCCGGCCCCGGGGCTGGCGGCCGGGCTGCGGGGCTCGTGGCGCTGCAGCGGGGCTGGCCGTGAGGGGTTTGTCCGAGGGAGTTCAAAGGGGCAGACGGGTGAAAGCACTGTCACCTCCCCGTAGGTGCTACAGTGACAATAAATACAACTACTGGTACAACGTGGGGAAATTGACCATGATTAAATTCAGATAGAGTTAAGCAGTGGTTGAACACTTCAAGTGTTCTGGAAACTCATTGACTGTCATGAAAACAGTCTTTCATAAGGCCAGATGTGGAAAAGATCTCTGCTTCAGAACTGCACTTCCAGACTGTTTGTGTGCTAATCTGACCCCTTTACGGCAACAACTGTCCCGTTTCTGTTACACCTGCCTATGTATTACTTTTGGATCAAGATTATTTGTGCACCCAGACACCGGAAATTACTAGTAGGCAGTAACACTGCTACAGTGCAGAAGATGAGAGATTTTGATTCCTTGTGAATTTAATAGCGGTGGAGCAGTAGTAAAAATTCAAGTCTACCGAAAATATTATTTGATGACTGTGTGGATCAGTTTTGGAAGTATTTTCTATGTAGTCAGTTTGGTTTCTTCATGTGAAATTTATTATACACTTTAATCACTGCAGTTTCTGGCTCCTTTTAGAGCCAACTAAAAAAAAAAAAAATGAACAAGGGATTTTGTTATGAAGTGTATCATTAACAGGAGTGTTTATTAAATTCTTAATCAGTAACATGTGCTTGCTTACTTGTTCACTGAAAACAAATAGTAATTTGGTTCCTGGAACATTTATAGCTGCTTGAGATATGCGGTAATGAAGAACTATCTCTGACTTTTTGGTCTGAATTTACAGTGAACACAAAATACCACAGTGCTGTAGTTAAAATTATTTCCAAAAGGAGGCATTTACAATAACTTGCTAACAAAGCCTTTTACTCTTCAAAAATTAAAAGGATTGTACAGCATCATTTTGTACTTTAACAGAAGGCAAAGCAATTCCTTGATACAATTTTAATCAGCAGGTATAACTTAACATTCTCTAGCAAAAAAGAACATATTTCAGTACCCTGTTGTGTACGTACCACTGCATTTGAAATCATTACAGTGCAGAAGACACAGAGTGGAACAAAACAGTATTCTGTAAAAGAGTTGTAATTTTTTTATAGTTTGAAAGAGGAAGAAGAAATAATCATAATCTAGCTATAGTGATAAACTGAACAAGAAGCTGAAACATACTCCTCTGTCTGCATTTTTTCAAAGAGCAGTCAAGAAAATAAATCAAGAAAAACAGTTAATTGGCAAACAAGCATTCATAACCATCCGCCAAATTGCAATTTGTTTGGTAGATAGACTCTGGAAAGATAATCTGATGAAAGAGAAGTTAAAACTTGAATTTCAGCCTTCATTTTAGATGCTGCCATAATTTCCAGCTAAAAAAAAAAAAAAAAATGCATGATGCTGTAACAGCCTTATCCAGGGTTAGATAATTATTTAAATAAGAATTACACTTGTTGGATGTGCATGTAGCACTGTAGAGTTACTATTACTGAAAATGGTGCTGCAAAATCCCTGCCACTGAGCTGAGATTATTATATGTTCATTTGTGTACCTCACAGTAACACAAACAGATAATTTAAAAGGTGAATATAAACAGGAAGGGGAAGGTACACAGTACCTTTTCTTCTTTTCTAACCATTTCACACAATATATGACAGAATTGAGATACATGATTTAAAAGCTACAGGCAAGATCAGAGTAACTGCTTTAAGTGTTCCCCTATTTGTAAATATGTAATATATTCTGCAATATTTATGAAACAGTAAAATCCCATGTACAGCTTACAATTGTCAGATTACTAATGCCAGGAAAGCCTAAAAAGCTGCCAGTCCTGGCCTGTGAACCATTGAGTCCCAGTGTTTCAGAGAGACAGTGGACATGGACTTACTCAATCTTGCCTTCTTTTAGCGCTGCAAAACCCTTCTGCTATACTAAGAGTTTATAAGAATAAAGGGAAACAGGATTGCAGATGATAGGATTTGTTCTGTGGGGAGTAAGAAATAAGAAACAAGAGGTTTATACATACTTCTTTTTTCCACATTGGCTGGCAAGCAATGTAGGGTCTCTTTTGTATACTTGCTAACTTGTTTTGATCTTGCTTTGTAAGTGGAATCAGGGCATCTTTGCATATATTTAATCTGAAAAGTAAATACAGTTGTTACATTTTCTCATATATTTTGGAAATACTGATTCCAACTTACTTCTTTACAATAAGCCCAAAATAATGGATGAAAACAATAATGGATTTAAATGTCAGTTTTGTTGTTTGTTTGTTTTTGTGCATTAAGTCAGATTGTATTTGCTATCTATGAAACAGAAGAAGAATACTTCTGTTTCTTTTTGGGAAATAACTAACCTCTTGAGATCAGATGGAAGGAGACCAAGCCACTTTACAGATGGAACAGTGAGATGATGGGCCTCAAAAGACATTGACTAAAATAAGAAAAGTCAAGTATAACATTCAGTGACTTTTAGTTTAAATCATTTGAGATATATGCCTTCCTAGATCACAGTCAGATTTTATATCAGAGATGGTTAGCTCTTTTCACTATCAGCACGTTACAGGAGAAAATAGTGCAACTGGAGCTTACCATATCCCCTTATTGAAAACAGATTCTCCTTTAAGGCTTGCACCCTTCACCCATGAGAGATTCTAGATTGGTCCAGTTTAGGCTGGTCTAGTCTGAATAGGTTTAGATTTTTGTTTGTTTTTCAGTCAGTACGAGCCTGACAAACAAAACTGATGCCAGGAGAAGCAATGACAATTACAACTGGAAATTTCTGTTATTTTCTGCTGGAAAGTACCACATTATATAAAAAAAGCCCAAACAAAAGGGCATCTGGCCCAGTACCATGCCTACAGTAAATATCTAAGGAAAAAGTGTAAAAACAAATAAGCAATAATTGATACTTCTCAGAATGCTCCTCCTGCTCCCAACAGTTTGTGACTCCAAGTTTCTGAGCCAGAAGTGCTGGCATAGTATTTAGTAGTACTTGATTTTGTCTGGTTGCTTTTAGAATCCATGAAAACTTCTGTCACCTACAGCACACTACAGCAAAGTGTCACATTTAAATTACATGATGTATAAATGAATACTTCCACTGTTTGTAATGGACTTGACATATTTGAGTTTCATTTTGATACATGTTACTCAAAATAAAAAATAAATAAATAAATAAACTTTTAAAGGAACCTGACAATTCAATTTAATCCTGGAAGACGGTGTTCTATCAGTTTACACACGTTTCTAGTAGAGCTAAAAGCCTGACAGGTCACCTGAAAACCTGGGAATTCTGGCTCCATATATGTCCATGAGGCATATGTTATGACATATATTTGAACTTGGACATCATGACATCATCAATGTCTGACTATTTTCTGAAGGGATTTTTGTGTTTTGGTTTGGTTTTATGGGGGGGGGGGCAGTGAAGGAGGGTTTTTTTTTTTTGCTGCTCCTGCTCTCTGCCTTCCCCTTAGTCTGCCTGCCTTTCGTGTTGTCTTCTGTATCTCATTTTTTACCGATGTAATACAATATGCCTTCTTACTCCCTTTGCTTCTTCCTCCATAATGTTCCACACTAAAACATGTATCCATAAAAACCTTCTCACCCCAAAACAAAATCTTTACCAACATAACAAGATTTTGTGGAGAATCATGCAGTTCACCCATCTCACAAGTTACGTCCTTTTCCTCCCCAGCTACCTCCAGCCTTCATTTGTCTTCTAAGGCAGAAACAAAGCAAAATGGAGTACGCTTTTCTATTTGGACTTCCTGAAAACTGCCGGTACAGCAGGAAAAATACTGTGAAATATAGTTAAATGAAACACCTGATATTATTATCCAGTTCCTTTTTGTTGCAGAAAGAAGCTGTTTTTTGCAGATACACAAGGCCTAAACACTACATCTGTGTTGAAACAAAATGATAAAAGGTAGTAACTATTCTAACTCATCACACATTCAAGCTTCAAGGCTGGACTACAAAATAAATTGGAAGTGGAAAAATTATACTCACCACAGATCCATATTTGTAGATGCACATTATTTCTACACCTAGGTTGGAGAATACAAAATGTCAAGTGTCTGTGTATCGCCACGCTGGGCATACTTAAGAAGACTGCATTAAGAATTCACTTTTATGGCATAACAGTTAGGGCATGATGATTGGTGAGGTTCTTTATGGCTTACAGTTATTTTTAGAGTATGTCAAAATAATCAGAATTTGAGCATAGTATGTCACCTTTATATGGTTAAATGTTTCACACTGTCCATGCATAATCATTTCAGAAGCAAGGATAATCAGCTCTTTTACACGTTGTCCAACAGCTGCCAGGAAAAATGTCTTTTTTTTTTTTTTTTTATCCTGTGTAATCCATATCTCTTAACACTATTGCTTTGAGCAGATATTTCTCATACAGCAGTAATCTACCTAATTTCACCTGGTATCAGATACGTAGAGAATTGCTACATTTTCTGTATGTGAATCTGATGTTTCAGGGAAATTTCAGACCTGCTGCTGATGTAATAGAACAGCTCATGGGCAGTGAATCTAACACATCCAGTTCATGAGGGAGCTGTTTTACATAGAAAAATGCTGTTTCACGGCTCTGCATGTGTGAAGTAGCTGAAAGATACTGGACACAATGACCATGTGCAGATCAACAGTAGGTGCCCAGTAGATTCTTTGTGTCCTGCTACTGTCTTTAGAATTAACCTTGTTAAGTACTAAAGACTAATTCAATCAATGACTATACTGTTCATCCTTTTCAGTTTAAGTGTTATCTATATTATTATGAAGCTAATTTGAGGTGTTTTCAGGTTTACTGGTTTACCTCTTAGGGTCCCCATCAAGAACCAGATTTTTTAAAATATTCCTAAAGGACAGTGATAATCGATCACCTCTACTAGAGAAAATTATAGCAATTCCAGTGAGTGTATACTTTCTTAAAGTTCCTGACAAAAATCTCATGTACTTCACTTTGGTCAAAACTTCAGTTACAAGCTGTTGGAGATCTTGAAAATGCTCACCAAAAAACAACAACAACAAAAAAAACCAGCTGTATACTCAGGCTTTGTTAAAACACCGTATTTACTTCACTTATTTCATACTTAAAATATATATAAACAATTCTGTGAATTGTCAGCAGAGCAGACTTTGATATGCTTAAAGTTTTTAGAGTTCTGTTGTTGTAAAGAACTGAACTTGCTTCAACACAGAATGGCCTACTGTTTATTTTCCTGTCATAAACACAGTTTATATACTTTTAGTGAAATAAAATTATGCCTATCAGATTTACTTTCTGACTTGAAAACTTGTTTTTCTTTTTTAAACTGAGCTGCTCTGCTCAAAATTTTCTGCAACAAAAATAAAAAAAAACAATAAAATCATTCAGTACATAATATCAAAATTTACCAGATATTTAAATATATTTGTATCAAAAATACATTAATTAATGCAGTTATTTGGTGCATGCTGAAGAGTGCCACCAATTCTTGGTTTTGGCTTAAAATTCAGTTATTTATCTTGAATTACAGATACTGGAGACTACTGTTTCAAGCATACCAGCTACAACACTGTACATTTTTTCACTGTTTCTGTTTTCTCCTCAAGAATTTCTTCACAACCATGGCTCAATCAGAATCCTAAACATCTCTAATTTTTAATTGGTTGAACCAAGAAATAATTTACATGAAGTTACATTTCAAAGAGTATTTACAAAACCAAATACATGCTATCAAGCTGTTCTGCAGTTCAATCAGCAGAACAAGGTTTTGAAGGTTATTTCACGCAGCAGCAACAACATTATAACCTTCAGGAAGTCTGACTCTTCTTAACTTCCCTTCAACATTGCCACAGAAAAATAAAGACAAAAAGTATTCCATGATACATTCAATCTGGTCATGTTGCCTCATACAGTGGGAAAGAGAGAGTGCAAAACAATCCATATTTCATGCCACATTCTCACTCCTTGCAGAAAAAAAGAGGTGGCAACATTTTGCCACTGTGATATTTCTGATATGGGAGGGTGAAAATTAAAAAAACATTTACTTTTCAGTAACAAAGGAAGTTCCTGATTAGTCTATATGTAGGATTTGTATTTTAGCTTTTGGTTAGATAATCCTCAAACATAGATAGCCTCTAGGCTATTCTTTGATACAGGTAACTTATAGAGAAATTCTGCATATTTTGCTACGATATGACTGACCATTGAGTCTGCAATTCATGGCTGTTCATGTTCTCAGTAGAAAAAGCAAACAAACAAACAACTCCACCAAAACTATGAGATGTGAAATACTTCTAGTATGCCCAATGCAGCAATATCCAGGTGACTATTTTGAGATGAGTCATCATAACTTTAAACTTTCATTTGCAAGCACAGCCTTCATTTTAGGATTAATTTTGTTCCTGCTGGCATCCTACTAGTAGTTTCTAGATTTCACTGCTGTCAACTATTGACATCATTAGTGCTGAATTATTATGTTTACGTATTAGTATGTATGTATTAGTAGTAGTATGTAAACTACTTCAAAAATCAATAAAAGACTCACTTTGCTCAAAAGTACTATTTTCTTCATGTCTGTCTAGCCTACAAATCATAATGTATACAAAAATTCTGCTGTATACCAAACTGAGTAACGGTTACAGAAGTTCCTGTTACTTCCTTTTGTTTTACAAAAGGAGCAGTATAGCCAACTGCTAGAATTCTTGTCAGAGATACATTTTCAAAGGTATTTAGCTCTGTAAAGATATAGCTAGGACATCCCGAGACTTTTAATAGTAGTCAAGTGCATAACCCTTATTAAAATCAGTGGAATAGTGCAAGGGGTCATATAATTCCATGATACTTATTCTCTTTTTTAGGCCCACAAGTAAAAGTGGAAAGATTTAAAGATTTGAAAATCTAGCTCTAATCTGACATAAAAATTCTATAAAAAGTCTTTTTCTTTTTTAGGTACAAGGTAAGATTTTATGAAGACCTCAGAGCACAGCAAATCATCACAGACAGTAAGGGTATATTGAGTGGGGATGAGGCCAGTACTGATGTCTCAGTTAAACTTCTGCACTCCTAGACATATTCTGCATAAATCAGGAACCTTCTGATTGTGATGGATTATCCCACTCTATGCCATAAGTACCTTCCCATTAAAGTGAGAAATTAGATTCTAAATAAATTTTGCTATTTCGCTAGGTTATTGAACCTCTACAGATTTACCATGTGGATCTGCATCCATAAGGGTGAAAACAGGAATTTGAAATGTATCCCACAGCTTTCTGACCAAAAGTCGTGTATTCAGATCTGGTATGCCTCTTCCCTAAGGAAATAAAGTAAAGCAGACAGTTTTAAATTAATTAAAACAACATCTGGCTACATGTGTGTTTACATTTGCCATTTAAAACAAGCAAACCAAACGCCTGCAGGAATATTTCTCCAGCAGCTATCTCACAGGGAAAATTGTATGCTCCTATTTTGGCTCTGCAGGAAGGGAAGAAGGAACAGGGGCTTGGGAGCAGCACTGCAGATGTCCTGGATTATAGGCACTGTAGAAGTATCATACATTCCTCTGTGTAAGGTCTGGGAGTTGACATATAGATGTACTCCGGTATCTGTATAAGCTGGCATAAAAAGAGGCCACTTTTTTCTTCTCAAAAATACTTATGGCACTAAAGAAATAATATAAAACAAGTTCTTGATATGACTGACTATAACTGGTAGTTGATATACATATATAGTTTGCTGTATAGTATAAATGCTTATCTCTCTTGGGTATGGTGATAAGTTTCTTCCTTACTGTGGGCCATTTTGTCCTAGCACATGTATGTACGGACATTTAATTTACCCATTCCTATTAATTCTCCAGGCTCCATAACTCTTTCAGTACAATCCAAAAATCAAATAATTCTATTTCATTTGGGCTTGTTAAACTTAGGATCCTGAAGGACAAAAGGTTACTCAACAGTAAAGGCTTTCTGAGACAGGCTGGGAGAGCTACTTTGCAGCAGCAGACGAAGTTGATAAGCTACCAGGCTCTAAGGAGATGGTTGGAGGAAGTAAGTCTTTAGAATGTATATTTTGTATTTCCATAACCAGGATAATAAAACGAAAACATATATAAATTGTAAGATGTTTCACATTATTGTATTACTGTCTTTTGAGCAAGTTTGAGTACCACTACAATACTAAAGTATCTTGTAAATTCTTATGTCTAACAAGACAATATGAAATGTAAGTTGCATACCGTAATCATTATACATGGGGACAATTTAATGCAGAAGTCATCATCCAGGAGTCTCTGAAAAGTTGCATCTTTTTCTACAATCAATATAAATTTGGCATGTGAGTTTAAATCTTTTATGTTAAGGCTACCTGCATGTAAAATGATCCATCACACCAATCAATTCAAACTGAATGCTCTAAAATACATATTCTGGAGCCAAAAGCAGTGTTCATGACTCAATTTCAGAGCCAACAAGCAGAGAAAAAATTACCAGAACATTGTTTAACTTGGAATATTCTTTGTTTTTACTTTATTTTTTCAGTCTACAATGAGAGTTTTAGCTCAAAGGATACTTTTAATTCCTTGAACATTAGATGGCACAGTGACTGCCTAAAACAACAAAAATGAAATTAATCATTTATAATAGAGAAAATGATACATTTTAAAATAACAACATTAGGTAATGAAGGACACAATTACATCCTAAAACAACCATTCATCTTCTTATATACAAGATCAATCTTGACAGTTTCACTGCTTTATAAGCACATTCAACCATTTATATCCTGCTCTATTGTACAGTTGTATAGAAGTCCTCCTGTTATAATAAAATGCTTTTCAAAAGTGCATCTGTGCTACTGTCACAGAATATTGTTCATTATATGGACATTAGAGAGATAACAATGTCCTGATTCGTTTTTTATCTGTTTTAGCCACAAGAAAAGTCATCTTGGTGTGAAGATTGCAAATCTTCAGGTTTAAAATGTTTAGGCATTCTTTCTGGAAGACCATTTAATCCTTTCTTTTATTAACCTATAACCTGTTTTTATAACTATCTTGGAGCAACAGTTTTAAGACATAGTAATGCTTACTTTACATCTCATATTAGGATTGGCTCAATCTGGCAAGCATATGGATGAGAAAACAGGAACTGGAGGAAGAACTTGGCAAAAGAGAATGTATATATTGAAGTGTGTGGTCTGTTTTTACTTCTGACTGCTAAATCACCTCTGGTGCCAGTGTGGAACAACTCAAGAAATAAAACTATGAAGAGCTATAGAAGAGTATTAATAACAGGGGTCTTTACGCTTCACTTAAAGACAAAGTATAATAGGCAGCTAAGGTCATCTTTCCACTTTGAAATCACCAGCTTAGGCTTACAACGAACATGTTTTCCAGGAAATCATGACAATGATCAGCAAGTCTGAGTTCTGCTCCTGCTTTCATAATCTTCTCGTCTATAGGAAATCTTTTAGGACTAGATTAGTTGAATCTCATCTCCTCAAAACACTTCTGTTTCTTGACTGCTTACGAAACTATGGTTATAAACTCCTCTTTAGCTCAGTACCACCTTTGATAAAATCAGTTGACAATACAAGCCCTTCTAATGTTTGTAAGTTCTTTATGAGTAATATTCTGAGATGAAACAGTCTGAAATTACGTATCTTTGGTTGTACAGTACTGGCACATGATGAGAATATTAACTCTTATGCTGATAGAGTATCATTATTAAACTTGTGTAAATAAGAACATAGTTTGGGTCCAAAAAGAGAATTATTTCTCTAAGTATAGAGGCTCAATTTAGACTCTCATCTGTGTTGTTGCTACTAGAGGAGTCTGCCCAGTGTAGAAGCAGCAGCACATTGAGGACCATATGAATATGCTAACTAATGCTATAAGACTTGTCTTACTCTACCAGAAATCAATCTATTATGACAGAAAATATGTTCAGAGTGCCCAGGATTCTTTGACTCTGAGCACCTCTGCAACAGAATATTGTAATATAAAGCCTCAGAAACACAATACATATGCTTTCCTCTGCAGAGCTCCCATGGTAGAAGTTAGTACTAAAAACTATACCCAAAGGGTATATTCCTGGTGAGTATGTAGATGAGCTTCAGAATCATAAAACATGTAACACAGAATGATTAAAAGTATAAAAAACAGCAATTCAATTAATTATGTTCTCACAGAAAAACATCTGCTGCATTAAGAATATTAAAATGAGCAGTGAATCTTAAATCAGTTGTTTAGTTTGTTGTTCCATGAACAGTGGAACTAATAATGCTGGTATCCTGCAAATTTGTACCTCTTCTAACATTCCCTACCCCATTGCTAACAACCTCTCCCCATGTCTACAACATGCATACAGACCCATCCCCTTATCCCTGTTTCCTTCTCACATACCCTAGACAGTGTCCTCAGCTCTCACTCATGCTCTCTACCTAGCACACAGCAAGAGGGAGCACAGCCTATGCCTGGGTTAGAGTCAGGTATGTGCTGACTCACTGGCTGGTAGGTGCATAGGTAGGAGGCAGCCCACCAAACAGTTGAGCAACACTTATCTCCATTTGTTTTGTTTTACCCAGCTTGTAATGGCTCAATTTGCCACAAGCACAGGTCTGTACAATAAATGTATACAGCAACTTGAGCTACAAGAACTGCAGGATATCACACTAAGGTAGATGATGATCTGTGTAGGTCCCTTCCAACTGAAACTATTCTATTTATTCTAATTACTGTTATTGTTATATAATACATACTGTTGCACCACAGGTACAATTCACTTTAGTACCATCTTCCTCAGTATAACTTAAATTACCAGCAACAAAACCTTTAGTTGTAGACAGCTGAAAAAAAATAATAAGTTATATACAGTAAATTGGAAGTTACATGCTTTTCTTTTACTGCATTGTACAGGCAAAACAAGAAACCTCTGGAAAAAAAAAAAATTTGGACCAGTAATAAGCAGTTATGAACTGGCATCAACCTTTATAAAAACTAAGCAATGTTGTTGTGATCATGTGCATAAAGGTGTATTTACAATAAGTTATGTTAACGACTGCATTTAAGGATACAAAAAAATTCTTGTAAGCATGAGATACAAGTAAATTCAAAGGTTTGTTACATCTCTGACTCACCTGAAATTTTCACTTAAACCACAAGTTAGCAAATCATTTGAGTATAAACTGTGAAACAGATGTCCCGTACTCTGAAGATTAAGCACTGCCTTCACAGGTAATAGCAAAAGGCCTTGTGATTTTAGCTAGCAGTTTGTCCCAGACCCTTCCAAGCAAGCAACCTCTATGAATTTTCTCTGAAGAAATGGACCTTTTGAATGTTCAAAACCAAATAAGGTTTCATTTGCACAAATAACAGTTTTTATTTTAACTACATATTTCCTAATGATCACTTTTCTTGATATTTCCGCTTTCAGTACAAACCATATGATTTGGAAATAATGACAGAATAAAAACATTTATAATAAGCCACTTACTATATGTAGACTTCTCCGAGGTATCTTAAGCATGCAAGAAATATCATTGATTATATTGTCCACAACACTCTGGCTACCAAACAGTAGTGTATCTGAGTAATATATATCTCTATCAAGACAAAATATGAATTTGTAATTATAGTACTGAAAAAGTTGTCAGCTTATGAGAACACAGAATAACATTTTACTAAGGGCATGGATAATGAAATCACTGTAAAGCATTTCACACAGAGAAATCTGTTATCCTAAAGGTTTACATCCTATAGGCTGTTTGTTTTCTACAGTGGCACTCTTAAAATAAAACTTTATTTGAAATTACAGAAATGCACTGTTACCTTTTAGTTGCGTAAGTATTGCTCTGTACCATCTTGTAGATCATAGATAATATTTTGAGCATCAGAGCTGAAAAAATACACTTCAAAAATTTTAATCTTATCAATTTTCAGAAATGCACGTGCAATAACTTGTATTTATATTGACCCATATTTGTGTCTCATAAAATACTGAAACATGAATACAAACCGTACATGCTCTTTAATATGCTGTGAAAATACAGAGAGATTGTACTAATAGACTCAATATTTTCTAGCATAATTAGAAAAAAAATCGATGGAGTTAAGAGAGGGAATATATGTCCTGCTATCCAGGCCAAGAAATTAACTGACTGATTTAGAAAAATAAACTAGCTTATTGTCCATATTCCAAGATTCCTTTACCAGTTAGCTTTTTGAAGAAGGGTGATGTTTTTATACAATGACCTTGTGAATATGCCTTCAGCTGCTATTCAGTCAGGGAGGGTAGAAAGTATAAGAACTTTGTATTGATTTCACTGTCACGGTATAATTTAATAGAGAAAAGCTGAAGGGCTGGTCATAATAGCAAGTCTTATTAGTCTTACACTTCTAAAGCACAAGGCAAAATTTATTTCTTTTACAAAGTTTCAAACTAAAATACAAGAAAAAAAAGTTAAGAATTCTGCTTTTGAACTTTTTTTTTTTAAAACTTACCAAACTTTGGTGCTGATCTAGGGCAGTCACTTCTTATTTGTTTTGTAGTACAACGCGGTATCATCTGTAGACCTATAGAATCTTTAAATCTGATACATTGCAAACAAATGGAGTAAAACTGTAAACTTGTGAAATGAGGACATGTAAATTATTCTATCCAAGATAATTCAGACTGAGACCAATTTCCTAAAATCAAACATGCTAGTTTTATTTTCAGACTCAGTACAGGCTACTAACTAATGAATAAACAACACAGAAAAAAAAAAAAAAAGATTCATTATTAGTATACAATTCAAGTCTAACACAGTAACTTTCTGATGTACAATGTATGAGAAAGTGTAATTATTTGATATTACAATAATATGATCTGATTTATGCCCTTAAATTATTATCAAAATAATTCAATCAGATTTCATTTTAGGAACTTTTGGAAACAAAAATGTGGGGCATCCTATTCTCTAAACAGTTCACTCATCTAAATGAGTTCCACCATTTAATTTTTAACTATTTTGTATCTGAAGGTAGACATTTCACCAAAAGAATTGGTTGTTTTCTTAGCAACAGTTCATTTTAGTGCCTTATGATTTGACAGTCCTGTCTATAAAGCATTGTTTTTCATTTTAGAGTTCTGTACGTATTTTTAAGAAGTATCGATGGTAAAATGACCATTATTTTATACAGAACCACATGAAACGTTTCTAAATTTTTCTTTGTCAAATGTTTTGCTCCACAAATCCTTTGGGTGGCAGAACACACCGCAGCGCACGTGCGTATGTAACGCGACAGCAGCAACGACCAGCGCAGTGTACCAGCTGCCTTTCCGCTTTGCAGCAACTTGCTTGCCTTTGTGCTGCAACATTGAAAACGTGTGTGTGCTTTCACTTGCATGTTCCCTACATTGTAACTGCACAGAACGAAACCTTGCCGGATTGCTCTGTTAGGGTAAATGAGGAATATTTCATTTAGGTAGCAGTATACTTAAGAACCTGATCAGTATGACTCCCACAGATAACTCACAAAGAAAACTTCAACCTAGCTTTACATCAGATATCCAGCAATTCTTCCCAGTACTGCATTTATCCCAAAAGAGTAGTTTTCTATAAAATCTTTCCACTACAGGAAAACTGCTTTTTTGGTTTGTTTTGTTCTGTTTTTAAAGATAAATCTGCACAATGGAAACCAATTGTACTGCTTTAGGCCTGGCATTCTCACTGATTGACCTCATTCGCAGGTAAATATCTCTCTGGGTATCTACAAATGTTTACAAGGAACATTTCAAACATGAAATCATTCTCTCATTTCTACTAGTTCCTGCCCTGCAGATTCCAGCTGTGCACATTAGGAATGGAAATGCTGCCTAAATAAGGGAAAAAAAAAATGCCCCACTAACCATATTTTCTTCCATTTCTATTATGTTGGGAGAGGGTATTTTTATTTGCTTATTTATTTTTATTTTAATCTTCTAAAAAATCCTGCTGTATTAAAGCAGGATACACATCATTTTTCAATGGAATGCATATGTAAGGTTACATTTCTCCACTGTAAATAATGTATCAGCTTTTTAAATTTGATTGATGCTTCTTATTTTTAACATACTGTGATGTTAACTTGTTTTAATTTGAACATTTTTCCCCCTATGTGTTCTGATGGCAAATAACAGCTCACGTTTGTTTTTCTAGCCTGGAATGCCATTTCCCCCAAGACTGCCAAAAATTGCAAAGCTTTGTTATAGTATTTTAATTTTACAGACATCTGAGTGAAACACTTTTTGTCAAGCTATCAGGACACAAACCATTAAATTCACAAGCATTTCAGCTAACTGATTACCTTCAGGCCCTTCAGGGTTTTGATTGACAGAAATTTATTGTTCTCATTAAGAGTATTTCACCAAAGTGTTATGCATGGAAGGCTTGCTGTGCTTTCTCAACCTCAAATGTTCATAATGTGTCCACTTACAAGCACCTCCACAATCTTATTGACCTAAATATCCTTTAACCCACTGATGCCCAAAGCTATTACAAGACAAAAAATAAAATAAAATAAAATAAAATAAAATAAAATAAAATAAAATAAAATAAAATAAAATAAAATAATATAAAATAAAATAGATTCGTATCTTCCTTTATCCTGTTGCTTCCATATTATAGAAAGCAATCAATTTATCAGTTTCAGGTATTGCCAATTGAAATTAGTGCCTTGGAAAAATACTGTTGTACAGGCAACTTCTACAAATCTGCATTATAAAGGACAGGCTGCTTTTTGTCTGATCCTGTCTGGGTAAGCTGGCAGGAGATCTGAAACTTAGATAACATTTCAGAAACTTGTTTTACTTTATTTGCCTGGTGATGGACTTGGAACAGTGTACAGACACAACATGGAGGTAAGAGAACAGTAAGAGGTGAGGAGTACCTTCTTTGAAGTATAATATAAAGAGAATAAGTTTATCACAATCATTTGAGGAAATAAGATATCATGAAAAAAAAAAAAGCAGAGAAAAAGAAAAGAGGAAGCACAGAAAATGGACTGAAAAATGAAATTGCTCCAGCCTCAAATAAATTTTTTTTTAAATCAAACAAAACTTATTATTTCTGTTTCCTACTGCATCCAGAAAATGAATGTTTATAGGACCTCTTTCCTTTCTAACCCCTTTCACAGAAGTTTTACATTCCCCTTTATGCTATGGTCTGCTGTTACCTGACTTAATACGTGATGCCTGTTCATGCAGAGTGGGTGCTAAGCATCACTTTTTATTTGTCCATTACTTTTTTAAGAAGCCAAATTATTTATTGATTCTAATATTTATAGACCTACATAAGATTAACTTGGAAGTCATACAAACAAATTTATATTCATGGCATTTATATTACTATAAGGCAGGACTTTAAAATATATAATACTTACTCTATATTCCTCCAATCTGATCTCTTAGCTAGTGTGAGAACAGGCGCTTGTTTTTTGGCCAAGCTTTCAAGTACATCTTGAATAACATTTTCTATTGCTTCAAGAACTTCAGAACTGAAAGAAAGAAGGAAAATTAATGATACTGTTCATATGATTAAATATAGTTCCACTTTGCATTTTCATCATCCATCCTTAGCCCCATCCTTACAGAAATCGTTTAATTCAAAACTGCTTCAAGGATATATTTGCTTCAAAAACATGAAATTCAAAAACTCTTGCTTTTGGATTTTCTTTTCCATAGTTTCCCTAAAATCCTTGACTTTCTATTCCAGATGCATAACTGAGACCACAATTAAAAGTACATTTCTATTCAATCCTTAAACTATCAAATTTTTCACCAGCTGAACTTTCAGACCAACTGGCTGCTTTGTGACTAATGATTAATGTTTTACTTTTAATGATGTAATATTGGCTTTGGCTATGATTTGGGCTAAGTTGTTTTTAAATGCTGTAAATTTAAAAAATGTTCAATGGTACAAATACTTCCTGTTGTACCACTGCACATCAACCTTTTGATCTGTTGCCCTAAACAAACTGTTAAGGGTTTTAATTATATGAAGGCTTAGTCTCAACAGATGCACTGTGAAAAGAATAAAATCTGTATCTTTCACCTAAAAACACAAAGTAGCCTTGCAAGCAGATCCCTTACATCAAAACTGTAGGCTGGTCTCAGTGTTATGACAGATGCTTTTTATTTTCATAAGCAATCTGATGCCAACATTTCAGCTGTCCTTAAAATTACAACTGTACTGTATACCATCATAAGTATAGGTAGGAATTAAAACAGTAGAAAAAAAATATTTTAGCTCAAAGATTTATCAATGAAGTCCAATTTTGTCATTAAGTAATATACTAAGAAAAGATGAGTCCATACCAGTGCGGACCACACTGAATGAATTATCCTACTGTTACAAAATCAGCAAGAATAATTTTTTAAACCTAGCTATGAGTCTCCTTAAACAATAATGAGGTATCATTAAAGCTCTCTTCTATCAGCTGAATACATTTCTTCCATTTTGTAGCTCCGCTTCCACTTCTTGTTCTGCTGAAACTAGATTCTCATTTTTTTGAGAACAATTTCTGGAAAGTATTAACCTTTTCTTTTAAAACATTATTCATAATAATATCTGCATATTAAAATAAACTACTAGTATTACTAACATTTTTGTCCAATAGGATTAAAGTGTTCAATGAACACAATGAAAGATTTTTTTCTGCATTTTAGATGAATAAACTTGAACACAGAGAGACAACATTTCCTGACCCTCAGACTCATGGTCTGTTCCTTCAACTTAAAATCCTACGTATTACTGCCATATCCAAAATAGACATTCTATTAACTAGAGAGGAAATGGTCTGCTGGTGAGCTAAATGTGTAATACAGCAAAGGGTATGAGTAAAATAGATAAGCAAAGCTGACTACGGTACAGATCAACAACAAAAATTAGAGTTGAGGATAACAAAAATACATGTACATAGATGAAAGAATGGATAGGTTGATAGGAAACCTAAACCATGTAACTGTTTTGATACTCATAAGTATTTTATTTATTCATTCCATTCACTGTAACTGTCTCAAGATTACATACACATTTCAAAGATCGCTACAGAATTTGAAAGTCCAGGTTTCTGTTCCCATCCCAGTTTCCTCATTTCTTGGCCAACAGAAGCTGTAAGTGTGACAAAGCGGGAAGAAGAGGACAGCAATTCTCTTTGTACCCCTTGCTGATATTCCATCTCCCTTTGCAGAGATAAACTGAATTTTAATAAGCAAACATGCAACACTGGCCAAGTATGCCTACTTAAAATTCACTCTGGTTTAGTTAATAGTGAAATCTGAGGTGAGAAGGGCAGGCACCGTATATCTCAGAGGGTTTGCCTGCTCATTTCTAACAGGTTGCAGCATGAATAGATACTAGTTTCTGTATAGCACGGGAAACCATCTTCAACATTAATGGCATACATGACTAATTTTATAGCAACTTTAGCAAGCAAACATAATAAAAATACACAAGAGAAACAGTCACAAATAAAAATCTGCAATGTAATAAACCAATACACTCCAAAATCCAAAACTGTAAATCACTAGAAACATGCATTTCCCATACCCTGCCACAAAGACCAAGAACTCTCCAAGCGATATTATTATTAATTATCCTTTTCCTCTTAAGATACTTCTGAGGTGTTCCCCGTCCCTTTTAGCCTCTGAGGCTGACATAGTGTGCATGGGAGGAGTCTTTCAAAAAAAAAAAAAAGACAGGTTTTTGTTACTGACATTCAATGTGTTTGTTTTGTCATCACTTTCTGCATTTCTGTCTACCTACAGACTTTTTGAGAAGTCTGAGGAAACAGAGATGCTGCTGGCACAGCATGAAAGCTTCTTCTCCCTGTTTTTTTTTTTTTTTTTTGTAGTGGAGTGTGTTTTTCACTTTCGCACAAGCCCATTAGCACTGCACAAGCACTACCAACGTAACTCCTACCTCAGAAAGATAGCACAAGTGCTGTTTTTCACAACTTTTACCTGGGGACATGGCTCCTATGACCAGACACACTTGTTTCCCCGAAGCCAGCCTGGTTCCCAGCTGGCACCTCAGTGGAGCACACACTGTGGTCCTCCACGGCACTTGGTGCAGACCAAGCCAACCTCCCTGGAAGGGATGAAGCCATTTTAAAGAAGAGATGAAAGAGATTAGAAAAGGCTATTCTGGGCACTGGACTTAAAACTCATTCTTTGGAGTCAAACTGCTGAGCCAGCCAGTCAGGAAAAGCAGAAAATTAGCTTTTATTGACCGACCGAGGGCTTTTCCCGCCCTTTCTAACGGACAGAAGCTGGCCCCACCTGCCCTCACTGACGAGGAACTCTTCCCGCCCTTCCTGACTGACCAATGGCTTTTCACACTCTTTCTAACGGACAGGAGCTGGCCCCGCCCTTCCTAACCGCTGAGGTCCTTTTCCCGCCTTTCCTGACTGACCACATCAGCCCAAAATCCAAACTGCTTCTGGAGCAGTGTTTAAGCACAAGCTCCGTAGCACCCAGATGTTTGAGGCTACTGGAATAAATCTGGTCAGACTGGCTAGAAAGTGGCCGAATGGCTCATCAACACTTTTCTCATCCTTTCTGAACAACCAGCCATTTTTTTCTTCCCTCAGTATCAAATGTCTCCTCCTGACTGTTCTCAGTAGCTGGAAGAAAGCTGAAAAAGCTGAAAGCCCCAGTACCAAGCTGAAAAATCAGTTTCCTTCCCCTAAATGGAATTCAACTTCTAATGAGATTAAACATTTAGTACTATTTTTATAATTTGCCTTCAGCATTTGGAAGACTCAGAATAGACTTGGGATATGTTTTCATATTTTTCTCAATACACTGTTATAAACTTGTGTTCAGAACAAACACTCAACCTGAAATTCTAAGGCCCAAGAATCACTGGCTTCCAAGGAAGTCAAGATTTAAGGAAAAAATTGCTGGACATTGTAAGACTTTTGGCCGAACCAGGACATTTCTGATTCACGTGGAGTCCTCAGCCAGAGGGCATCACTTCAAAATGGACGATACATAGCTAGAGATAAACTGTGAATTTGAAAAGAAACCCCACGTGTGATTATCATCTTCGTGTATTTCATACCTTTAGGTGTTTGCCTACAAAAATTCTAGTCTCTTTCTCATCAGAAATTTTGAAGACATCGTAAGTTTAAAGAGAAAACACAGTGCTTCTGGGAGACCTGAAGGCTTGAGGAGTGCACCAGTGTGTGGCCAGCTCCTGCTCTTTGGCCGCAGCAGATGCCCTGCAGCCCCCGGGGACGCCAGGGGCAGAGCCGTACGCTCCTTCTGTTCTGTGGTTTTTGAGTGCAGAGTTCAGGGCCCTTTCACGGGTAGCTCGACTGTGGAAAAAAAAAAAAAAAAAAAAAAAGGAAAGTCTAGGGATTTAAACTATTCCCTTTGCACTTATTTTATGCCAAAGACTGTTTTCAACTCCTAACCATGTCACAGCAATTGACTGCCTGAAAGCAGTCATTCTGTGAGTATTAGCAGTTACTTAGGAGATAAATATCTTAAATAACTTAAATATCTTTCCAGAGAAAATTTTTAAAAGCCCACCATTGATAACATTGTCTTTTACACAGAGCCGTCAGTAACATTGGAAGCTGTGCTGTATCTAGCTCATCAACAGCATTTCAAAAGTTGCGATGCTTAGGCTTGTTAGCAAGTTAGATGACATAGTGTGTAAAATGTTGAAGATAGCAGGTTTCTCCTGCTGTTCCATTAGCTACTACCCGTGAACATTTCTTCTCTGGTACTGACATGAGTAAGCAGTCCAAATCCAGCTTGAGTAGGTAATTAAAAAATTATGCATTGATTTATTTGAGGAAAGCCTCAGGCTAGGAAGATAAGAATACAAGGTGCTTCAATTAACAGAGGTAAGCAAAAGAAAGGGGAATTAATAAATCGAAATTTTCAGTTCTTTCATGTTAGGTCTTTGGCCTTTAGGTACCTTGAGATCACTCCGGAAATATTTAGGTAAAAACTCTGTAGCTCTTTCCAACAATTCAACATCAAAACCATCAGATTTTTGTTTGATATAGAACTGACAACATTATATCCTGCCCCTAGCAACAGATTGCAAACAAAACTATATTTATCAACCCGAGAGCAGCTAATTTAATGCCTTGTCCCTTCTTCAAAGCAGCAAACAGCAACTAGAAAAAAGCATGACCAAAATTCTCAATGCTTATACCAGAGTTAACAAAGGAGAGATTTAAAAATATACTAATATATACATACAAGTATATACATAAATATATATACATTTTTATATATGTATATGTAAACATATAAACTAGTATCCAGAATATGAACAGTAAATGAACAGCAAACAGTAAATGAACGAGCAGGTTCATTTCCTAAAGCCCTCTATCTTTCTTTATTTCCCCTTTATTTCCCCTCTGCTTTATTTTTAAAAAATGCATTTCAGATGCAAATACTGACTGCTTTTTTATGTGTATTAGAGGGAATATGACTAGGAAAACACATAATGAACCATTATTAAATGATAAGATGGAAAGAAAAATGTGAAAAAAGTGGTACAACGAATGCAGTTTCATCTGCATTGTCTTGCTTCTACAAAGATGTGCAGTAGAGGGCACCACAGATGGCACACAGAAGATTACTACTTTGAAGCTGTTAAATCCTACACTAATTTCACAGCTTTGATAAAACAGGTATGATAGGTAATGGAACACTCTCAGATTTGTTTGTTTTAAAAGACAGCCTGTTACCAATAATCCCTTTAGGATTGCCTCCTATTATAAACATATGCTCTTATCAGAATACTTCTTGAAAGAATCTGTGCTATGAAATAGTCCACATGAGATGTCTGATGCCAATTTCCAAGTATGTTCTTTAAATGCTGAAGAAAAGCCTATCTGGATCAAAACCTGTTGTAATCATTACATACGACATAATAAAAGAGCTATAGAGAACAAAAACGTGCATTTATCTTAGTGCCAAGATATTAAACTGTTCGATACTGACTTTTCATATATAAATCACTGCACCAGTAGAAT
This sequence comes from Anseranas semipalmata, assembly GCA_013399115.1. Lineage (NCBI taxonomy): Eukaryota > Metazoa > Chordata > Aves > Anseriformes > Anseranatidae > Anseranas > Anseranas semipalmata. The sequence continues at coordinate 2,400,070 of VXAA01003467.1, forward strand.
AAATAATATATAAAATACATAAAAACATACATATGCTATTTCCTTTTCTTCACTGCATGCCTTATCAAAAGATTTTTCCTCTTTTAATGTGTAGTTCATCTCTTACATTAAGTTTACATGATCGCCATGGTAAGTATTTCTCACCAAATGGTCTGCCCTTAATTGTTTTAGTGGACTGGCAGGCATACCAGTGGACCTGATAGGTTTATTTTCAATTAATGTCAAATAGCATGTGAAATCCTGTCTTTCACTCATGCTTAAAAAAAGGCAAAGCTCTCCAAATTGTAGTGATTCAGTGCAAGAAGAAGTATTTGGGCCAGCTAGCAGTGTTAAGGAGATAGATGGAAGCTTAAAAACTACAGTGAGAACAGGAAAAACAAAATCCCCACCAGCCATTTAAGAGCTTCTTGGGAGTATGCCTACTATGTTCCAGCAAGCTTAAGTTTCTTTCCGGCTCCCTTGGCTGTGATCTGGACAATTGCTGGAAGGACAGACATTTTGTGAGCCAGCAGATTTTACTGTGAATGTTAGGATGAAACAGGAGCCAGATCTATCACCTGCCAGTAACATGAAAAGTTACTGATCTTTTTCTAATGAGCAAAGCCCAGAGGGAAAAAAAAAGAGATGTATAGTCATTCTCTGCTAACAGCTAAAAACTTCAAGTGGGATATCTCCTTTCAACTAACGTGTTTGGTTAAAATGAAAAAAAAAAAAAAAAAACTTTTACATATTTTCAGTTTACCTAGCTCTGGAGGGAGAAACACCTGCAAAATATTTGTTCTGCAGAGAGCCAAACCACCATGGGAGGAAGTGTTTTTTTGTTACCATCCCTTTTTGTTGTTGTTATTGTTATCTCTCAGCCAGAAAGAAACACTAACAGGCCTTTCTTAAAAAACAAAAGTAATTTTCATCTAATCTCTGTTACAGTGAACTTCATATCCAACATTTTCTAGTGCTTTTAGGGACAATAATGTATTTTGGGTGGCAGGACAAGACAGGTATTTGAGACAAAGAAACATTCACAAAGTGAATTAAATAAAAGAATGCCTTTTTCCAATTTAGCATAAACACCATAAAAGGTTCATTGACAATAATTAAGCTGCAAACAGAATTATTTGTCTGAACATTCAAAGACACAAAATTTATGTGCTGAGAAGTTTGAGCTTGCCCCATACTATCATAGCCATTATTTCTCAATCCTAAACTGGTCTCACACTAAGATAGACCACTCCTGAAGCCTCCTGAAGCCTGAAGAATTCTCCCTCTGTAGTCCAAGTTACTGTATAAACTTCTCATCCGTGCAGCAGTTTTAAAAAAGGAACTGCATGCTGTAGGCATATACCCTCCCTGAAAAAAAAAAAAAAAAAAATCAGCTGCAGCAGCTCTAAGGCTTGGAAAAATTACATGAAAATGAGAACAGGATTTTATAATGGGAAGTTGGGCATTCTACTACTTTTATTGAAGAGCATGTTGTGAAGGAATATAAAGAGAGAAGATATTTTGAAACATCCAAGCCTCCATGGAAGTGACTCAGCTGAAAATAAAGCACAAAGATTGCCTTGCTGTTGAATAACCTACACATCTCTCACATACAAATAATAAATATAATTGTAGGCGAAATATTAAACTCTTTATCTGCTGTCTTCTGTATCAAAATCCCATGAGTGCTGAGTAATAAAAGATTCAGGCAAATAAATGGCACCACCCTCTACATTGAATATCTGTCTATTTCTAAAAGAGATAAATGCCTAACATTTACTACGTTTTCAATTGCTAGGAATGGGAATCAAATGAGAATCTGGGCTAAAGTGTCTACATATCAGCTAAATAAATAATAAGAGTTGAATGGCTGGGGGACTATGGGTGACTTACAGCCAACTCTCTTTGGCAACTCCCAGTAATCAGCTGCTCTAATTGTCTGTCCAGTAAGAATCTGACAAAACCCACTTGTCAACAGTGGTAAGTTTTCAGGTAGCTACATATCATATCATGCCAGTGATAATAGCATCTAATGAATTGATTTGTAAACATCTTTATACTTGTAAAATTCCGAATCTGGTTTAACTGAGCATTGAATAAACATATTATTAGGGAAAATTCTGATGATTAAAAAAATGTGTTAAAGGGAAAATATGTTGAAACAAACAAATGAAAGACATTTGTGTTAAAATGTAACTGGAAAGCAAGAATGTCTTCTATTCCATGTTGATGTGACAGCTTGAACATAGTGGTCAACAGAACATATTCTTGGAAAGAGCTGCACCATTTCCTCTAGTTTTGAAAAAGGTAAAACATCTTGTTTATTTTTTATTTTCCTTTTCTTGGCAAAATCCTAGAGATCATGAAAACTCAGGTGTGATTTTGCTCCTTAAACCCAAAAATGCCAGCTGCTGTACATTAAAAATACTTGAGCCAAAATCTGTTCTTTCATTTATGTGAATGCTACACCACTGCTGTCCTGGCCCCAGATTTACACCAACAGGTAAAACTTGGGATGGACTTTAGACCTTTGTTATTAACTATTTAATAATGCCTGGGGAAAGTGAAGTAAGAGGGTGACGTAGGAGTCTATTCTGACAGTGAGCACTGTGGGCCATATAAATAATGAAAAGGGTGGGGCAGCTGATTAACAGACTTCTACTTCATTTTTGGAAGCCTAGATTAAAATCAGCTTTATGTCACCATTTAAAATGCATTTGGAGATTTTAATTAAGTTACAAATGTTAATTGGTCCACACCACAAAAATGCCAGGGGCACCATGATGTAATTTTGGATAAATGGCTTTGGAGGGTCCTAAGGCTCAGTAAAAAGTATATCAAATAGAAAATAGCATAGATGTCTTGTCTTGGTTTACTGGTTTTTGTTTGTTCATTTGTTTGTTTTTTACTGGAGGAGAGGAGAGAAGAAAACCCATGATTCAAATATAAACAGGAATCCAACCAAAACATGTTTTACTGGGACAATGTATAAGTAATTCTGGATGCAGTAAGATTAACTGGACTTTAGTGAAGACTTCTCTGCACCTTTTTCTTGGATACATTTTTAGTTCATTCCAACATTTTGCAAAGTCTTTCTGTATACTTGTAGACCACTCTTCTCTGTACTCTGAGGAAACTCAAATGTGTTGGCTAGTTGTCACTGCTGTAAACCATCTCCTGTATTTGGGCATGGAGGAAGGTATGACATTTTGCTCTGTTTTGCTTTGATTCACTGCTGTTGGCAATGAAAACTACTAACCATCCTGAGCTCGGCTTGAGGGATCTCCTTCCAGGCAACTTTCTGTCTTGTTTTAGGACTGGGTTCTAGAAAGTACTGAGCCAGAAGAGCCCTAAGGGCATCCTGCAGCCAAAAATGTATACAGCTCACAGTTACAAGAAGGTGTTAATTAAATGTTTCATTAATAAAACTACAGAATCTGTGCACATAAGTACAAACTTCTATAATACGAAGCTCTCCCTGGCTGATCCCAAAGGGAGTTCAGTGCTTAAAGAATAGAATAGAACAAATTTATACTATTCTCTAAAGACAAAATCTTCTGGCACAAACAAGTTTGGAGCTGTGGACTAAGGGTTTTTCTACACTGGAAAATTGACTGGAATTGCTATTGCAGAACGAGCTATTCTGCAACAGCTTACTGTCTGACCCGTGACTTTTCCAGAGTAGAATATCCACACAGGGAGCAGTTTATTCAGAAATAGCTATCGTGGTTTAGTCTTCCTGCACAGATAAATGCACAGTATCCATGTGTATCGATAGTAAGGAAAAAAAAAGTTGTTCTTTTTTTTTTCTTTATTACAGAATAATATCTAATGTCTGATATATAACATGTGGCAAAATGGTAGACAGGGAACTTTCAATCAGATCCTGATGCAATTGATTAAGATCCTTTATTGAATTTACTAACATAAGATATATTATTATAATTTACTATAATCACTTACATGCTAAGAACATCTCTACATTTGCAAGGCTACATCCATTACAGGATGTTGCATCAGCTTAACTAAATCATTAAAAACATACCTAATTAAGTCAGTGAAAAAATAGTAACAAAAATATTTGTTGTAGTCTCTGATTGACAGAACTCACATCTCCGTCATCAGTCATATGATAACATCATGCACATTGTTAGACAGAAATATACAACAGTTTCAAACCTCTGCGATAGCCAAGATTTTTTTGGTGTTTGCACATCAACTTTAACAAATAAATAACAAATAGCCACACGCTGTCAGCAGTACCTCTTCCAGGTTAAGAATTCCTGTTTGCACCTTAGGCACGGTTGGATGACAGGTAGGTCTAACGCTTATTACCAGAGAGAGAGTTCCTTTCTAAAAATCTGGTGCAGTGCTAATTTATTATTTCACTATTTTTCAGTGTGTCCTCTACTCTGTAATGTTAAAGGGTCTCTCCTGCATTGTGCTGGAATGCTTCCATACCTGGATCCGTTCACTAGGAGTGTGGAGTGCCAGGAACTCAAGATTGGGACCCTACCATGTCAAGCAAAAGAAATAAAAAATAATTGGTATAGAAATGGTGTTGCTGAAGATACTATCGTCTATCCATTAGTTCTAAGATAACAATATTTAAAGCTTCCTTTATGAATTAAGCTAAAGATTTTCTTTCAGCTTTTGAGTAAAGTTTGATGCTTCACCAGAAGGAAAACTAACTTTCTCATCAACCAATCTAGATTCTTACTTGGTGTGGAGAGCTGGATGAGATCATATCCTCAGCAAAATTATAGAATGCTAAGAAGGGAATCAGGAGTGCCAATTCCTAACTCTCATTTTAACGACAGGGTGCCTCATATTAGTGATGTAATGTAAGCAAATAATAGATGTTGCTGAACAGCTGCTATGACACTCTGTTGGCTCTTCTCTCTTGGATATTCAAGCAGGAGAGAGCTGTTCCTTTAAATTTTAAGCACATTGGTTTTCTAGATTTTCACCCATATTATGATGGCCATACATCAAAATCTTCATTATGATTCAAAAGAATTTTTAAAATTATTCTATTAAAAATTAGTTGAGTCTTATAGAACAAATTTATTCTATAGAAACTACATTTGCTGAAAAGTAAATTTACTTCCAGAAAACTAGATTTGCCAACTAATTATATCATGAAATGTAAGGACAGTAGTTAGAAAAACTAAATGATGCCTCTTGAATACTTTAAAAATAATTTTGTCTTTATATAGTTTTTCAAGGACTCTTGATTATAAAATTTTACATCATAAAATAAATATGAATATATAATTATATTCATATATATGTTGTATAGTCTGACAGAGAAAGTCAACACTTTATATAAAGTCATTTTTGCCAACAAACAAAAAAAATTAGTTGCCACAGGGAAATAAATGCTCAGATTCACATAAACATATTAGCAATAAAATGATAATTTGAGTAATTAATATGAGGAAGATAATCACACCACACCAGTTGTCTGGAAGGACCAAAATCTCTTTACAGATTTGTGTATGTACTGGGATTAGTGACACACTACTGAAATATAGGCATTTCTGCCTGGCATTTGGAAGTAATTCTAACTGTTCTAAGAAGTGCTGTGCTGACAGTACGTTTTCTGGGAATCGTGGGTCTGCTCATGAGAACTGATGGGAATCAGATTGTCTACTCACACTGACAGAATGAATGGCCACAAGAACAATTTTGTATAATCTCCTTGGGGAGAAAAAAAAAAAAAAGAAGCTGTGGCAAAAGGATTCCCAGGGAGTCCTGGGAAAAAAGAAATGAGGTTTCATTCTGGTCCAGCAATCCATTAAAGATTATTACCTAAATCCTTTCATGTCACTGTTGCACTGGAAAGAACCAAAAGAGTGGCAAGTGGGAAGAAAATGATAAATGGAAAGCCAAAGCAGACACCTCTCAGGCTACAATTTGGAAGAAACAGGACAAAGAAAGGCCAGAGCAGGAGAAACAATCAAAGCATCAGGAGGATTTATGGAAGAAAACATCTTTGTTTTCAGTTGGAATGTATTTTGAAAAACTAGGGGATAGCCATCAAACTCAGAGACTTCAGGTCTGAAAGATGGCTGACTGAAAGGTTTTCAAAACACTCTGTGCTCATCTCTTGATTTCAGTAGTGTGCATCTCTCAGAAACTGACTTCACATCCGTATCGTACTTATTCTCCTTGTGTGGAGGGAAAGACAACACAACACAAACTAAAGAGGTCACAGTACTCATTACAGATGGATTTAGTCACTAATAATGTAGAGAGAAAAAAAAAATCAATCATTCACAAGATAAGTTCTTGCAAAATATATAGTCATGATCCTCATCCATATTAATTTTCCATTTTTATGGGGCAACAGTAACAGAGTTCTGATTTTTTTTTTCCTGTGTTACAGCACATTTAGTCTTTTGCTGGAGATTTAAACTGAGAAAGAACTTTTACTTTGAAATGGTACATTTGTTTCAGTGTTTTATATGACACACTTGTAATAAATATATTAAGCAATACACTGAGGTCAGACATGCTAAAACACTGTAATAAAAATACTTTACGCTGAGTGTCTGAGAAATCATCAATAACTTTTCAAGTTTTCATAATTGTGAAATCAGTAAATGGACTTGAGAAATTTGAGAAACATTTCTGTGTAGCACAAATGCATATTTTTATCATAATTTTAAAAAAATAAAATCAGCGCTGTAAATTTTGCCAACAGCCTTCCTAGGTAAGATTCTTGCCTATAAATGCACTGAGGCAGAATGACGCTAAGGAGATGTAAAGTTCATCTTTCTACTCTTTTCACTCTCATATGAACTGGCAAGATTAGTAATAGCGTATCTACATTGATTTATACTAGCTATTTACAGTCCCCAGGGCACAGATGCAGAAGTTATTCAGCCATGGAAAAACCTGTCATATTCTCCTTTTTTCTAGTCATGCCCCTTATCTGTGTGGTATAGAGTGCCTGAACGGCATTATAGCGGTGACAGCCAAGTTCTTCTTGGTGGGGAGTGTCATATGACAGAACAAGGAGCAATGGCCACATACTGCGGTGTGGGAGGGCTCAGATGAAAATTAGGAAAAAAGGTTATTCATTTTTCAGGCATTCCTGGGGAGGGGCGGGGGACGACAAAACCTCAACAACTACAAAAACAACACCTCAGTATAATTACAATCGAAGAACCTAATATATAATTATAATAAAAAAAGTCATCCTCTGGTTTCTTTTTCTTTCAGATATCTCCTAGCTTCAATATTATACATATTGCACTATTACACATATTTTATTATACATGTATGTAACACACATACGTTACCTGTATGCTATATTTTTCTTTAAATTTTTCGTATTCAACTACTAGTTAACAGAATAATGTTTTTGGTGAGGAATGAGTTCTCTTTGTAGCAGTGAATAACAGAAATGCTTGATCTTAAATATAATATTGCCTGTCATCTTGAAATAAAGATTAGCTTTTCATAATTAATTCATTAAGTTCTTTGGAAACCATTGCATCACTTTGTCCAAAGGCATGAAGAAAAAAGCTTGAAATAAAACTATTGAAAGGAAACTGAAAAACCCATTGGCCCAAACAATGCAAACATACTAATGAACTAGTAGCAGTTACTTGAATAGTCAAGACAGGTTATTTCTTGTATTTATTACAGGTACTTTCAGGCATTCATTACATCCGCTGTGATATTTATCTAATCATTTTAGAAGACCATATCGGAATATGTGCACTAGAATAAAGGGGTTAATTCTGATCATTGAAACTGCAGTTATTCTACAAAATGCACTTTGTGGCACGAAGAAGTTTTCACCTTTCCCTTAGGTTTTTAAACCTAGCAGCATTTTTCAGATGGCTTACACTAATTTTAGCGCTTCCCAAACCCAGTTCCAACCATTCAGCTTTTCAGCCCTCAGTGAGGAAACTGACTTCCTTCCCTTGTATCTTCTCAATTTCCACCAACCTGTGGTTAGTATTTTCAGTACAGACTTTCTATCTGAGAAGCACAATATGTTCACAACATGGGTGACATAATTATCTCTACAATGTTAAAACCTGACGTATGGACTCACCTACAGGCAAAACAAGGATTTTTGACCATTAGATTGCTGTGTCTACAGAAAATTTGCAATAGTAAGGATAATGTAAAATTACTGTAAGTACATAGTAGGTTATGCTTTATCAGATCAACTAGTGTTTGAGACTTTTTTTTTTTTTTTTGGAAAGGTATCCCTGAGAGCTTGCTCCCATTATACTGAATTCATCAGTTTGAATCTAAGTTAATGATACCTCTGTGCTTCAACATACTGTTAAAAGGACTCACGAATTGCTACATACATTCTCTTGATGAGAGAAGCTTTTGTATGAACTTTTCAGAGCAGTCAACAACAAAATATAGGAAACATCTACCATGTTTCTCTGGACTGGTCTAGGATGGAACCGTAGGAGAGCGAACACCACAACGCTTTGTAGTCCTGTTTGACCACTCCCATTGCCTCCTGCCTCCTACTCTTAATAAAAAGTGTAAGAAGTATCATACTCATTAATACAAAGTTCAGCTAGCCTAATGTTTTGCTTCTGACAGCAAGCAATACTGGGCATCATGAGAAGAGCAGAAGCAGCTTTCCCAGCACACTCTCCCTTTGAGTCTCTTTATGACTCAAAGGCTTCTGGAACCAGAGGTGGTGACTTTGTATCCATAGAATATTTTCTTCCATAGATTTGCACATGCACATTTTTAACATGCAAAATGTCCTGTAACAGGGAGTTCCACGGATTAACTACTCACTGTTGAAGAAGTGTCTCCTTTTGTTTGCCTTCAACCTGCCATCTGCTAATCTCTTTTGATGCCCCTTACTGTGTTGAAAGACAGTGAACAATCAATGTCTACCTTTCCCATACCACTTAGTTGTTTGGTTGGTTTTTTTTCCAGATTTTTTGCGTATCCCCACACTGCTTCCCCTGACACCTATTGTCACAGATTAGATAGGAGAAGGGAACACAGTGCTAAGGATGTCTGCAGAATGATACTTGGGGCAGAGAGTAAGAGCAGGAAAATAGGTTGGGAACAAACTCACAGGAAGAAGAGTAGAAATCACTAAACGAAGGAACAGGTGACAATTCCACATAAAACCATCTGTCTTACTCTGGATGATACAGGTATCAAGATTCAGAAGCAATTTTGGCCATCTGAACCTGGCTGGAAGCTACACATTACTTCTATTCCTTCCTTCCCCCATAAATGTCAGTTTTAAAATCAAATGAAAAAAAATCATGTTTTAAATTCCTTAACATTTGGGTATACACACAGGCAGGTTTCACCTCCCTTATACTCCCTGCAGTCCCACTGATGTCAGCCCATGGGAAGCTGAGGTCATAGTTTGGCTCCAAAGAAACTCAAAGTACAGAAGTACATTAGACAGACCATCTTTTCTCACCACTGGAGGGAACTTTTTTGCCCTAGCTTGAAAAAAGAACTTGGGTGTGATTGAGATAAAATAGATTGTGGAGAATTTGATCTACATGTAAATGTCTCCAGATATTTAATCAATGGGGAAGCAGTGGAACAGGTTTGGGCAGCCTACTGGTTGATGACCTGTTCTGATAAAACCTGGCTGGACTATAGAAGTCATTCAATATCCATCCTTGCTGCAGTTTCTCATGACGAGCTAGCTACATGGAGCACAACTTCCTGATTTTATTAGACTTTAACTTCCCACCCTCATACAGGTTTTTGCATTAGGATATAAGAAAGCAATCTGAAAGGAATGTTCAAGTTTCACCTATTAAAAAAAAAAAAATCTACATTATGTACCCAGATTGGGATGGAGAGGTGGATAGTATGTAAGAAATATTGGCTAGGAGTCCTACTACTATATGCATAGACACGAAATCTTGGCTGCCCACTGTATGAGCTAAAATGTTGGATAGTAACAGTGCTCTAGAAAAGATTGAACCCTGGGGCTTACTGCTAGGCAATGATGGATTTAATTAGCAGGGTGTGTCTAGAGGGAATGAAGGAGATTCTTCTCAGGACATGCCTACACTTGAAACTTTGTGTGGTTTTTGCACATCTCTGTTAAATTATTTGCAAAAACCATTGTATTATCAATGCACACACACCACATCATGATATTCTTATTTTCTGTCACTGCAGTTCTTCGTGCAGTAACGTTTCATGAGCTTAGTTTGATTTCTTGTCTTATTCAAACTCCTTTGGTGTTTTGTGCTATTTCTTACACGTTCGGTTCTGAATCACTTCCCACCTTTTCAGTTACAAACAGGATAAAACCTGGCAGATTAGTGTGCAACTGTGTAACTGAAACAAAAATACCCAGTGAAAATGTTAATGCTATGTTTTTGCCTCTGATCAGCAGACTACATTAAATAGTGCATTTCAATTTATGCACCAGAAGATTTTGTTAGTCAATAAATCTGTGGAATCTTAGAGGAAAGACAATCTTACATAACTGGAGTTTTGTTTCAGGGAATGAAGTTATACTAAAAGATTCAGTCTCTCAATTTAAACAAAAATGCTAGGAGGACAGGGATGTGCATACCAGGTTTGTGTGCAGACCAGAAGCAGGGTTTAATGAGCTGTGCTACTAGATGTGACTCAAAGACCTCAGATCTCTGAACATTTATGCATTAGTTGCTATATCTGTAAAATGGAAATAGAGCACTTGCTTAATCTCATGTAAGTGCCGTCAGTATTGGCACTGATAGAATGTGCAGTTGGTAAGTGCACTACTAGTGTTACGAATGTAACAAAATCAAAGAAAGCAGGATTAGATTTCATGGATGGGAAACACTGCATTAACAAGAGCCTTTTTCACGTCTTTGTCTTCTGACAAAAGACAAGGAAATTACTATTAAATGCATTATATTGTATTACAGGAGAAAAAAAAAAGTGGCCATCTTTATATTCCGCCAAGAGGAGGAAAAGAGGATTGAGCTATATTATGTACAAAAATGCTTGCATATTGAGAGTGATGCCGTACCCAGCTTGTGTCCTGGTGTGGGAATTTCGTTTGCAAAAGAACTGCAGGGATTGTTCTGCAAAGAGCATATAAGCCTGCAGACCCCCCTGCCTTTCCCAGGAGCTCTTGCTGCTTAGCTTACTCTTTCTGGCTGTGAAGTCTGAAAAGAGTTCACAGAGGAGCAACAGGATCAGACTTCCCCTCTCACCTTTTGTTGCAAGAAAGAAAAGAGTTTGATCAGGTCCTCTAAAAATACTTCAGACTGAATTAGACCACCAAAAAAAAAAAAAAAAATACACACAAAATGTACACTCACAAAAAATGTCACCTTCCGAACTCCTGTGGTTAAAACTTTTAGAGCTGCCATTTACAACCAAATATATTCAAATATCATTAAGACCTAATACAGATGATACTGCAACGACCATTTGCTATTACTTCAACAAGTGTTCTATAGGTCTGACTTCAGCTTACAGTGAAAGCCAATGTCAGGAACTACCACCCATGGAAGCACAGACATGCACACATGCACATATTTCATCCAACCCACCACTACCAGTTCCAGGTCACACTGATTAACACTTTTCACATAAACACGCTTTTTCTTACTTGAAATGTTAATGCCTGCTTAGTGCAAGGTGAAAGTCTATCCAACGATAGAATCCCTTAAGAGTGTTAATTAAACAGGACAATAATAATCCTTTGGTGATTTATAGTGAGGTGGATTACTAGACCATAGTGGTTGGTCTGATAGGCATTTATTGCCTACTTAACCATTTAAGTATAACAAAAAAAATCATTGTGGTACAAAAGGTGATGAATGTTTCTGCTAAAACAGTCCATTAAGATGATTCATTAACATTACAAAGAGGTCTGCAGCCTGTGTGCCACTTGGAGCCTGTAAAAGTCTGGGAAAGTGAGAGACATTACCATAGGAAATGCTTTATGCTAAATGTGCGCTGATAGAATCTAAAGTCCACTTTCTGCAGATAACATCACTTTTTACATTTTGCACTACAAGGTCTAAGGATGCTTTGTACTTCTCATTTCTACAGCTAGAGAATGCATCTTCCTAACAGAGGAGTGCGGGAGGAGAGGAGTAATAAAAGTCACAATGCTCTGGCATACATTTGAGTCTTTCATACTTCCCTTTGAACTGATGTTACTGGAATGCCGAGTCGCTGGTTACACCACTGAAGAATGACTGAGAGTCATGAGTTATAGTCACAATAGCTACAACTTTATTAAATGCACACCAAATAAAGCTAGCACAACGATCTTTTCAGGTCAAATAACAGCAGATTCCTGCTGTGTAACAGCAAGGAGGTATACTATGTACAACTGATACATGGACTTGTAGAGGGGTTAAATCAGAGTGAAAACGTATCTAAAAATGCCGAAATTGAGATCTCAATACTTTCCTAACAAATAATTCCCAGAGAAGTGGACCTAATGAAGCTTGATTTCTTATGGATTTCTGCCACATCTCTTACACCTCCCTATCGGAACAACCCAGCTGTCCCCATGTCCCCTGCCATAGTCACACTGCAGCGCTCCAAGCCCTCTTCATCCTTCCCAGCTCTCCCCCACACCAAGAACATGCAGTCTCTCTTATTCGCTGAGGACTACCCTGGCGTGCCCTGGCATCTTTCCCCTAGCTATCTCCAGACTTTTTTGATTTGGCAGCTGAATAAAACAGTGCATTTGCTAAGGAGTATCAGAGCAATCTGCAAATTAGTCGAATCATTTGCTGTTGTCAACCACAATGAAGAATTGCTAAATTCTCCCTTCTTCTCAATGGGAATATTAATAAGGACTCCTTCCTCTACTTAGGTGATAATTCTTGCAAAACTGGTAAGGACATAGTTATCTCTGAAATATCTGTGTAACCTGTGACAAATATGTCAGCATATTGGAAACTGGGTCAGACAAATAACAAGATTGCGTAAGTAGTTTCCCTAGGGAACCAGACTAAGAGGCCTGATAGGATCTCCACTGACCAGAAGTCAGTAGAATCTTGTTTATATATTTCATCTAAAGTAGAGCATCATCCAGTGCTTTCTAAATTACAGGAAGTGTGTACAGCACATGTTCAGAATACCTGAGTTAACTCCAAACAAGCTAGACCAGGTTTGAGGAGCAGAGCAAGACACTTGCGCCAGAGCTAATAAATTCCGCTTCTAGGTAGGTAATTGGCCTACTTTATTTCTCTGGAGGTGAATTAGCACAGCTATACTACATCCTGGTCTGGAGATGGCTTATATGGTTTAGCTGTCACTGCACGGTATTTGTTTTCACTTGTCGACACTTCAATTGTTCAGAAGTGAGTGTTAAAAGCAAAACATTATGGATACTGAAACTGTACACAGGAACAGAGCTGAGAGGCAGATGTGATATCAAATGCAGTTACCCCCAGTATTGTTTAATGATTTAACTGCTTGGGGAATTGGGCAAACCACATTTAATATCTGATGCAAAATATATTTCCACTTTGTTCTTCTAGGAAAACAAGGCATTGACTGCATACATGATCTGTAATAACGCTTTATTACAAGGCGCGCCAAAGTGGGTTGACTTCATCTACAGTAATGGGACAACTGTTTCCAGGTAGAGCCATTAACCCAGTAATAATCTTTCTAATAACCAGCTGCAGAAATGGTAACATCTTTGAAATTAACCATGCTGATTAATGAATTGAGAGCGCTGAGGCACAGAGAGAGCGCTGTTGAAATGCAGGCTCTCCGCCTTGACATACACCTTCTGATCCCCCTGAGACACTTTCAAGTCTCAGTTCTTAGTCAATAATGCCCAAGGGTACACAGTGCTAGGGAAGTGCATTTATGGCAGGATCAGGCCGCCCTGTAAGAAAGACAGCAGGAAGGAAGGAATACAAAATAGTGGGAGGTTGGCAGGAGCAGAGGCTAAACCAGAAAGAGAAGCTGAACATGTGTGTCCAGTGGAGCCTGGCGAGATTCAGAGTGGGATTGGGAACAAGGATGAAAGGACTAGATTGCAAGATCCATGTTTGCAAAGCAAAGGAGAAGAGTTGAAATTTCAACCCAATAAGTTTTCTGTTATTTTTTTTTCCCCTACATATTGAATTTAACTTAATTTCAGTATTAGCTTAGAGACAATCAACATCTTTTTATATTTTACTCTACATATTCTTTATGAATTTCCCCACAATCAAATAGCATGGTGTCTAAGTCACACCTACAAAGTACAAGACTCCAAGGAAGCTCTTTTTCAATCCACTTCAGAGCCCAAATTTGAGTCTGACAAAAATAATGTTGAAAACATTATGTCAAATGTCTGCTCCAAATCCCATAAAGCACTACTTGGATATGGCCCAAGTAAATACCCTAGCCACTGGATATTGGCTATTCTGGGATGTCTCATTCTTTCTATTCATGTTTTGTTTTTTAAATCATTCTGTGACAAATCTAAAACAAATGTCAAAACCGTTAAATTTTTTTATATACTAGTTTTTTTTTTCGTTTGTTTCTGGACAACCCTAATTCTCAGTGCACCACCCTTAACTCTTCAATTCATTTTTTTCTCTTATAACTTCACCCAAGTTGCTGGACCTTAGATGAGCAAGAGGCATTTCCCTCCTGCACAGGGAAAATTAATTTGATTTGTGCTTTCTATATTGTCCTATATCACTGTTTTTTAAAATGTGCTTCACAAGGTTTTGGGGCCCACGAACTGCTTTTACAGGGATCCAAAAAGGTAAATAAGACACACGGCTTTGATATGACAAAGAATTGGCTGCCTACAAAGTCTGCAGATCAGAAAACTTTAAAGATCACTGTTTTATACCAATATACCTGTGTCTTATTGTTGTTAATATAGGTTGAAAGCTTGCAATCAGCTTTTATATGCACTGGAATAAATAACAACTAACAATGTTAAAATCTAGGAGAATCACAAGATTGCATGAAAGGCAATATCACTGTTTAAGAATACTTTGGCTCAGAAGGTTCATGTATAACCAGATGCAACGCATTCAAGAGAAAGCGATTTTGCAGCAAAGTTAATATAAAGCCCACGTTGTTACCTTTATCCTCATCATTATCCTAACATAATCATACGACAACTAGGAAAAAAAGATCCTCTTTGAGATTGTTGTTCTCCATAATTAACAATTATGACACCTCTAATACGATCCCTGAACATGAGAGTTTCTAGGAAAATCATTAAATAAAATCTGTTTTACATGGCATTGAAAACAGTTCAAAATTCCTATGTTCATTTATTCCAATAAATTAATTCCCACAAGCTTCTGTTGATGGATTCACAAAACAAGGTGGTTTTCTCAGCCTATTCACCTGGCATTTTCAACCAGAAAGCCTTTGAGCTAAAGGCAGCACATTTTACTTAGATATAGTTAGCCATTTTTCAGATTTTTTTCAGTAAAAGCAATCCTTAAATGCAGATTTTTGAGGAAAGATGTGACAAAATTAATACTGTACAGTCGCGCTATCAAATTAGACAGTTACCGTATTTAATGCTGAAAATTAGATCTACAGTACTCTGTACAATGCTTACATGCATAGGAATAAGAAAACTAAAATTGCATTCATGGAATACATCCAACACACTTATGGACCCATGCTACGCTGCAGCGAAAAACAATCATTTTCACAAAAGGCCGGGTCAAGCCTCAGAATTATTCTTCCTCAGAACTGTCCTTTAACAGAAATATTTTCTCTGTCCCTAGCGCAACGACACAGCTTGCAGTGGGGAGACGAATTAGACTCTGCATTTTATTAGCTCCCTTGATGTCCAAACTGCTCTTCCATACATACCAAATATAGTAAACAGTAAACGCTCAGCTTTTTGTTCTTGCCTCAAGGCTGAGAAAATTCTGTACAACTTGCAAATCCTCTCAATTCATTTTACATCCCATTCCTCCCATTAGACTTGCTAACAGTATCTTTCACAAAGATCCTTTTGTTTCTACTGGAAATTTCTTAAAGATTTCTTTGACATTTCTCTTTCTCTCAGTATCCTGTCACAGGGCACGAGACCTTCATCCTGCTCCTACCCAAATCCTTCCTTTTCCCAATACACACTGAAACCTTCCATCCCAATCTCCTATGAAGGAAGAGCGTGGACACTGTGTCCATACACAGCCAAGAAAAGCCCAAAGCTGCAAACAGCTGAGCACTTGCCACAAATGGCAGGGTGCCCTCAGCCCTCCATAACATTGTGGAGACCTGAAGGTGTTCTGAATCCTGTAGGAGGAACTTTTCTCCATGATTTAGCTTTACTCGGAATATGTGGTTCCCATACCAATGGTTGTTCTCTCTTCTCCTTCTCTCATCTCCTGTTTCCAACAGATGCAGTAGCCCACGCGTTGTTCAAAATATCCCTAGTAAATCAGATGCAAGAACACAAACTCCAGCTTCTTTCAGAAAAAAAAATGACATTTCTATTTGAAAATGTAATCAGTGTAATTCCCAAATCATCTAAATTATGGACTCTTGCTGTCTGACCTATCAACACTTCCCAATTACATACAATGAAGATGCTCTGTAAACAGGTTTTTGTTTAAATGGAAGGTCTTCCATGCTATTGTTCTGATGCATTCAGGACACAGAAATAGGGACAGAACTAATCAAGAAGTGATTCATAATCTCCATAGCCTTCCACTGCACGAAGACACACTCTATACTACAGTTATCTATACGGAGCATCCGACTGTTACCTACATAGAATAACAGGAGTTTTGTCTTCAGTGGTTTCAGTTTCTCACCCTAACTCCAATTTCTCTAGACACTAAGCAACAGAAACCTTTCCCCTGCTCAGAGCTTTCCCCTGCTCATGACAAGCACTCATCATTCCCAAAGGTAATTTTTATCCCCAAAACAAACGTGAGGATCTTACTGGAGCGTACAAACCTTAACTTCTTTGGACTTTACATTTTTATTTTCATATAAGCTTAACAGGTAACTGAACTAACCTCCTCCAAAAAAATTAATCTTTTGTATGGAATTAATAAGAATCTATTTTATAGCTCCTTGATTTAAATAAACAAACAAGCAAACAAAAAGTTTCCTTCTGCTGTTTTCCTGACAATCCAAATATTTATTAGTCTTTATAGGATGCTAATTGTGGAAATTCATGCTTTTAAATTATTATTTTTGGGTGCCTTGAACAACAAAAACAACAGATCCTCTCTTGTGGTCAGACCACCAAAGCGGAGTAAAGTGCAGTAACTCTCTGAGAGTTTCTGCCCCATGTTCTGCTCCGCTTGTCCTTTTGAAAGGGGTCTCAATGAAGAGCCTTGTTGAGACCTCCGCTGGTGCCACTGTTTATAGAGGGGGTCATTAGGAACAGTTTAGTCGGAACAAAAGGGGTTTTGTTTCTATTGTCCTGCTTGCAGTTTGACGATGTCTTAACTGAAAAATTATCTTAATAGACTAACAGTATGTATGTGCCTATGGGGCTCAGACAACTGTAGAGAAGGCTTTGGATGAATGCTGAAAGGAGGCACTTTACAAAGCAAACTCAGTGCACGCCGAGCACTGCTTAGTAAGCAAAAAGGTTTCTGACTGAAAACCTAGAAGTCCCAATCTCAGAAAGGTAAACTGTTATAGTGGTACACATACAACTAAAGCATCTGCCACAAAAAGATCAGCGGTAATACCAGCTATTCTGTATGCTGGAACGACCAAGGTTAGTTCCTCTGCTGGTGTAAATAAGCACACTTCTGTTTTCTGAAATGGTGCTATGCCAATTTACACCAGCAGAGGAAACAGTCCGTTCATATTATTCTAAAATCCTCCAGCATAAACTTCTGATTAACGATTTTCTGCTGCTAAAGCTCTGGGAGATTGCTTCATGCAGCCACTTGCAATGTGGCAAACCTCCTCCCGCAGCCAGACGGGGCTGGAACGCTCCTCGCGCCGTGCCGAACCGGGGCCGAAGCGTGCACTGCTACCCCGCCAGGGGGTTTTGTGGCCAGGGCTTTACAGAACCAAACGAATCTCCAGCTTCCATCTTGTTTCAGAGCAGTTCAGAGACATTGCTATAAAGCACCACAGATATAAAGAAAGTTATTTTAGAGGCAGAATCAAAGACAAAAAAATGCACATTGCATCTCTGCAGCCCAATGCAGCTCCAAATTGGCAGCACAGAACTTCCAATCTGAGTGGCTCTAACATGTATTCAAAATAAGCTACTAAAATAATTGTCCCTATGGAAATGAAATATAAATAAAAGTAGAAGCTGAGACTGAATTAAGATAATGTTGGACCAAATTCTGTTTCCTGCTTATTTAAATGCACAAGTAAGATAAGCCTCAACAGGAGAAAAATGGTGGGGTGCAGCTGTTGTATATAATCTTGCTTTCCTCCCGACCTGTAAAATCCAGCCTCCAAAAATCTCTCTGCTCCAGCAACAGAAGTTTTATGATTCAGGGGCATGCTACATATGGTTTAGCATACACACCCCAATTTTCCATGCAACCTCCCCTGCTAGGATTACTAATACTTGCGGCATGAGTAGTTTGTACAGCAGCTGTGCAAGGGTTATGCAAGCATTTACGTACACATTGGAATAAAGGCACAAAATAATGGTTCTTTTGAGGTATTACTCTGCACCTGCCTGGAGAGAAAAAGTAAAGCCATCCAAATTTGTCTCATTGCATTTTACAGGTCAGAATCAGCTATTATTATTCACTTTGGAAACAATGAAAAGGTTCTATATGCTTTTTGTACACAGCTGACTGAAAAATAAATAAGTAAACCAATAAATCTCTATCTTTAGTGAATACAAACAGCAGAGAACTAAAAATACTCCAGAAGACATAAATATATGTTAAGAAGAATCCTGATAATCTGATGATGGACTGCTGAAGCAAAGACCAGCATTTATTGTAAGAAAACATTCCAGCTAGGCAGACTTTCAGAGCCACATTTCCAAGGTGCTGCAGCATGGCTTAAGTCTGCTCCTAACAATATGACATGTGAGTATATCCTCAGCATAGGCTTTCACAAATCTAAGCCTAGGATTTCAGATGTTCAGATTACTTTGTTACCAGTGAAGGAAATGCCTAGGTTTATGCCAAAAGCTTCAGTGAAATCAAGTATATGCAGAATAATTTAATAGTGCAAAATTAAATTCGGTTTTGTTTGGGCGGCCTTGGAAATATATGGACATAAAAGCGGTCCTATGTCAAACAACATTCACATATATCTCTGTGCTACAGAAATAGTTTACTCACATAAAGACATTATTGAAGTATACTGTTGTATGCACACATACACATATTCAGACCAATATACAAACAGTTGCATACAAACATATATAAAATATAACATAGGCCTATATTCAAGCTGTACATAGGTGTGAGATAAATATTATACTACAAATGTTTCAATGTTATAAACTCAATTCTCATGTTCTCTGAAGTAAATACTAACACAAGAATCTCCATGGAGAGCTAGCTTTGTGACGTGAAGAACTCCGAAGTACTGCGCTGTGAAGTACTGAACTTTGTCCACTTTATGCAGTTGAGGAATTCAGCATTACAGTCCCATTTCATAAATCCAAAGATCTTTTTCTATTTTAGTTATCACTACCGTCTCCAGAAGTAATGATGCCCTCTCATACCCCAAAACCACAGGTTTCATTTCTGACTCTCCTCTCACCAGTAGCACTGAGAATCCATGCTTGATTTTTACACCCTAATCAGTGTAGTCCAACCCAGCACAGTTTAACCCCAATCTGTTCAAATTCCTGGATTAGAGCTAATACAATGGTTTACCCGTAATGCGATTACTTTCATGTTGGTGAATATGCTCTCAGTAATAATGCTGAAGAGATGAATAGAAACTTTTGATAAGGATAATCCAATATGGCGTAATTAAAGATGCAAGCTAATTATGCATTCTTATACAAATAATAATGCTATTATTTTTGTTATATAAGTGTTTTGCATGTGCAGGGCCCAGAGGAACTATTCAAAATTCCCAAACACATGCCATTTTAGTGGGAACATTTGGAAGAAGAAAAAAGTTTGCTATAATTTAGGACTCGCACTTTGTTTAAGACAAATGAGAGAAGATGCAAAACAGAATGGAAAAGAAACATGGTTAAAGTTAAAAAGAGGACATCAAAGTAGGAAGGCAAGGAGCTTGAAACTGATTCAGCAGAAACGAGGAAAAAATGCTTTGTGTCCGATTTCTGAAAACAGTCATGAAATGAGTTTGTGAGCAGAACCTATACTTTTTACTGCCCATATAGTAAAACTGAATGCAAATGGCCAAATTCTGCCACTGGCATATTGCCTAATGCATGATGATATCAGCGCATACAAATTCATCAAGCACGTACCTGCACATTTTGCGCATTTCATGTTTTAAAATCAGCCTCTTTATCTCCTAAATACATACTTCCAAGTATACTGACTTCTACACAAACAAAAACAATGGCAGTAGTTAGTACAAAAATCAGATAAGAGCATACACGCAATGCTCAAAGAGATCAAAAAGTTACTCAATTCCTAATGCGGCTTGCACAGAACCTCAAGAAACATAGGGAGTTTGTTTTTATAGAAATTATCTGAAGCAGCAAGTGCCAACAAACAGGGATTACTTCATCACGAGCATTTACTTTTCCGTCTCAAGAAGAGAGGGAAGGAGAAGACGAGCAGAGAAGAGTAAGAGGACAAACTGGTTTCTTAATTGATCCAGGAAGGAGGAGGAAGAAGATGATGACACGAGGGTGCCACTACTTCAGTAACCTGTCTGCAGCCTGTGTGGACCCGACCCTAGGGGAAGTAGGACAGAGTTTGCGTAGCAGGAAGAAAGGAGGGAAGAGAAGGACGTTGTCCATGAGAAAGACAACCCAGTTTGTACCTTTCCTGTTTGAAAGGTATTTGAAATTCAAGCTCAGATCTGAGGACTGAACCACTGCAGTTTGAGCTGCACCATCCTTTATTGTATGCAGCAGAATAAATGCTGCTTTGTCGTGCCCCAAAGCAAGCTGAAGTCAATAGCCGTGAACCTCACATTCAAAAAAGTGATTCTTTAACAGATGCCCTTTCTCATCTCACTCTCACAGACAGTGTTTTTGTTATGCCTTTTTAAGAATATATGCAAGGAGTACCCCCATTGCAAACTATCATGCATTTATTTAATGTTATGCTTGGTGCTACAGGATCATACAAAATACAGCTAGAAAAGATCATCAGCTATCCCTATGAGAGCAGAGGATACAGTTTTAGCATTCCCCCATCTTTAAAGAACATATCCTGCATGAAATCAGGAAGTATCTAATCTTGGACAAAACCAGACCACGTAAGCAAACAAAAGAAGACGGAAATAGAGTCAAACATCACTTTTCAAGAAATATGTCAAATCAAAAGGTTTCAAGGTTTACGTTTCTTCCTCTGCTGTTTCTTCAATGACACATACTGCTTCAACAGTCGTTACCTAAGGTGTTGAGTCAGGATCCAAATCTCCCAAACTGTATTTTTCATTTTTTCCCCTCAAAGAGCAATGCCGTTTCAAAGCACAACACTGGCCTGAAATTTATTCAGTTTGAAAATGTGAGCTGTGAGCAACTCAGGTGTAAGTAATTCAGGAAGCAGGGACACCTGCTCGAGTCCACTGTTCCATCCTTACAGATTTTTTCATCTCATTGTCCATGAGGAAGGCAGGTCCCCTTGCCCTGCTGCACGATGAAGGACCAACACTCAAAACTCGGAAAAACCAACTGCCTACAAGGAACAAAAAGAAAGTGAAATCAAGTTATCTGCAGCTGAAAGGCAGAGGGATGCTGAATCATCTCCCTGCCCTTCCACAACCGGTTTAAGCCAATCTAAGGCAGCCCAGCCCAGACACCCTCTCCTTGCCCCCAGCTGTGCATTCCTGTGGCCTCCCTGGTTCCAGCGCAATCCCTAATGTAGTCAGTCAGATCAAGGAGCTGATCCAGCAGAAAATTAACTCAGCAAAAACAAATAAGAAATGGTTTAAGAAAGATTATTGTTAAAAACAGAATCGGCTTCCTGACCTGTGTGCAGATGTAAGTGTCAGTACCGGCACTGGAGAGGGGAGGCAGCCTGCAGCTGAAGGTCCAGGCCAGGGTGGGAGGAGGAAAAGCCGTCTTTCTCAGGAGGAGCTTGGATTTACATCAGGCTAAATTGGTCAAGAAACCACACCTTAGGCAAGAGAGAAATTTAGGCAAATACCTGCCTGGTTAAGAGCAGGTTAGTGCTGCTCCTCAGGAAGCATGAAAGATGTTAGAGTTTGATCTTAACCAGGCCTCCAAAACGCAGCCACTTGGGTTGGCTGTTGTCACTAGCGGGGAGCAAGGGGAAGGCAGCCACAGGGGTGTCGTCTGAGCCCCCCGTTAGCACCACCACGTTGAGCAAGTGCTCTCGTGTTATCTGCTGTGGCTGCACAGCCTCTCTCCTCCCGCCATCCCCCAGCTTGATTCGTTCCTAAACATGTGTTAGGACCGAGCTGGGAGTTCAGTGCTGGTTCCACCACTATTTCAATAGCTCTGTGAGTCATTTCAATGTCATCCCTCAGTTTCCCTGTTATTAAGAGGTGCACATGGACGCGCACAAACACACTAAATCATTCAGCGCGTTTCCCATGCAGCTCTTAACTAGTTATCTGCCACTTACACAAGGAATCTAAACGTAAAGAGCTAAAAGAAGGGCTGAATTTTATTTTTCCAGAAGAGATGCAGGACCTGGTGCTGGATACTACTGGATATTTCTCATCTGAAAACACTAGATGAATGATCTATCAAATAAACAACGCTGACCTCCTTCTCCCTTGACCCTCTTCTTCCTCCTTTGCCTAAGGAATGAATCTTAATGTTGGCATAAACTTACTGCACATATATGGTTCCTGAAATTACCTTGGGCTGGACTCAGTGTCCCAGATAAACCCTTCTATCCTGCTTTCCCCTTGCTTTCCAAGTAAGATTTGGGAAGCAGCAGTCTGCATTTGTTACCTGAGATCATTATTATCATTTACTGCTGGAGTAGACATCTACCCAGACTGATCAGGGCTGGGGCTCTGTTACTGTAGATGTTACATGCACTGAGTTAAAAAAAAAAAAAAGAAATCACTGCTTTAAAATGTTGACAATCCATTTCAAGACAGTATTCCACAAAGCTGTGTACTGGGCAGCAGAAGATGAGGGGAAGGTGAGAGAGCGGGATAATGCAATGGCATAAAGTACCCCTGATGGGTCCAAACCATGTAAACACTGCTGGTTTTATGACACTTAAATGATCAGCCCCCTCAGCTCTGGAGTTCTCCAGTAACTCTCCTCGTTGCCAGTTGGAAGAAGTGACCCGGGGCTCTATGCACAGACACACGTCTGTGTGTGTGGATACATAATCATCGCGTTTCAAATACTTCAGTGTTGTTGGTTTTGTCCTGGACAGACTCTCCCCAACCGTACTTCTTATAAAAAGGGGGGACTGGGGGGCGGCACGGCAATGTATGCGTGTTTGTGCCCCCTGCCGATATACTCGCATCCGTCAGCTCCGCAGGGCTCGGGCCCCTTCCCTGCAGATAAAGCACCCTCCCTCTCTCCCTCCCTCCCTCCCGGGGTGTCTTCTCCTTAATCACGTTCACGTTGAGGCAACCACTCGGGGACGGCTCCCCCTCTTCCCCCCAAGCCAGCAGCCTCCGCAAACATCCTGAAAAGCAACCTGATCAGACGTTCCTCCTCTAGGCAGCAACGCGGATTTTCTCTCCCCAGCGGTTTGGAGCGGGCGAGCGAGAGCGCCTGGGTTTTCCAGCCTGCTCCTCCCACCAGAGACAACCTCCCGCTGCCTCTCCGCGGAGCACCACTGCACACACGGCTCC
>VXAA01003467.1:2424377-2496616 GCA_013399115.1 Anseranas semipalmata
GCTTCTCCTACCCCTACAAGCCCATCTTCAGCACCCAGGGGCCGCCCCTGGCCAGCCTGCAGGACAGCAACTTCCTCACCGAGGCTGACATGGTCATGAGCTTCGTCAACTTGGGTGAGTGCCTGCCCGTGGCGAGGCCGAATGTGGGGTGACCGGGTGGGGGACCGCAGCGCAGGGGGGAGGCTGGCACAGGGCCCCGGCCACCAGCAGGGAGGGCAGGGGGTTGGTGGCACAGGTGGCCCGGCGAGGCCGTGGGGAGCTGCTTCCACAGCGGGTCAGACGGGTGGCAGCTCGCCCGGGCAAGGAAGGGCAGGTAGCGGCCCACGGAAAGGCGACGTCTTCGCGAGGCGAGAGTTACGTGGCAGCCGCGTGGAGAGGGCTCCGTCCCTCCGTCGCGGAGTTTCGACAGCCGCAAGCGCTTGCCACGCTCCACCCCGCACGCTGACACGCTAAGTTCTTTGTTGTCTTCTCCCTTTGATAGTTACATGCCGCGCCTCAGCAATCGGATTCGCAGGTAGGAGTTGAACGGGAAAATTAGCAGGTCCGTCCCGCATCCCGCACCGCCAAGGAGGACGCGAAAGCCAGGCAGGAGCGCGGGTCCTGGCACGGCTCGCGGCCCTGGGCGTGCGCTCCCGTGGGATGCGGGGCCACTGGGGCTGCCCAGGTGGATGCCTCCCCGCGGCGTCCCGGCCCAGCCTTCCCTGGGCTGAAGGGGCCGAGCTGCTCACACGTGTTTTCCTAATGGCTCGAGAGGGATTCCGCAGTAAATCCTTATTTACTCCTGCAGCTTTTTGTCTTGACCCCAGTTTATGCAGCTAACTTGCCTCTTTTCACAAGCACATGTGGATGGGTTTATGCAAATGATACAAAAGTTGGCATGCTTTGTATGCGGCTCGCTAGGCCTCTCTAATTGGATGCCACGGCCCAATCTGATTTCTATTTGCTTGCTGTAGATTGCACACCCGTTTGGACTGAGTTGGCCGGATTTGAGTAAAACATTGTCAGGACGAGCATTCTATTTTAAATATATAATTATAGACCCTGGTTCACTCTATCCATTTTTAGACCTCATCATGTGCAGCCCTGAAACCACCACACGTACAGATTGGGTGCCTGCAAGTTCAAGACAGAACGCGAATAGTATTTGCAAAACAAGATCAACTCAAACTTTGTCCCAAACCAAGACAAGAGCAAGAGGAGCGCGCCTCTAGCACCTAACCCGCTAGGGATTACAGACACCCCCATCATCGATAAATCCATTAACGCCTGTGTGGATGTCGCTGTTCTGGACACCTTGGCTGTCTGGAGCTTCAGCGGCAGCGCAGATTAAGCCACCGCCCCTCTAATCCCAGTGCTTTGGCTAACTGCAAACTGTCAGTCGCTCTAAAGGCTCTCTGACACACGTTCGTAATTACTGGCCACGGTCGCCATCCCAGCACAGTTCTTGTGTGATATGGAGACAGGGGGCACCGTGTGAGATCCCTAGTTTGCACCTCCCTATTAAATGCCATAAGCTTCACAGCAGGAATCTCTGATTTACATTTGGCCTGGGGACTGCGGTCTTCGAGAGTGCTGGTACTTTCCATTTACAATTATCATGTTTGCCTAATCACTGCTGGGTACTTAAGCTGATCAGCAATGATACATTTAAATTATCAAATATTTGAGCAGCCAGAAGTACAAATGGCAGTCAAATATTTGACTTTAGAGATAAGAGTGATCTTGTGGACATTGCTCTCTGTGGTTCTGGGGTCCTACACAATGTACCCCCAGCGTGCAGGGACAGTCCCCAGAGAAGACAAAGGATGTGGAAATAACTTCAGCGAAATTCACACTTCTGTGAATTTCAGTAGAGTGCAGCGTTTGTGAAACATGTAAGTACCTAATGGAACGAAGCAGCTATGCCCCTCTTGCGTGGAGCTATTTACTGCAGACCTTTCATCAGTAAAAGTGCAGTGCTCCAGTCCCACGCCTCCGGTGTAAGGAGAAGCCTTCTGTGCAGCCCAGGGAAGTGTTGCGTACAAGGAATTAATGTTCGGGTCCCAGATTATTTTGAATACAAAGGGTTTGTCATTACAGTGGAATCAATTTGTGAACTGGGAAGTAAAAATTACATTATTGGATATGTCTAAGTAAGAACTTTTTATAGATCAGGTTACACCTGTATAAACTGTACGTACTCAAAGTCCCAATGCAACGTGATGACGATAGTGCATATATTCATTTCGACCTGTTGGGTTTTGTAGTTGGCTTAGAAATCCAAAAGTGTTCTTTATGCAAAATACTTAATTATCATTTTATTTACTTGTTGTCAGCATGGTCAGTGAGTAGTAAGCACAGGCAAAACCCAACAGTTTTAAAAGACAGGTGGAATTACTACCAGCAAGGCACATTTCAGAGGTTTATCTGTACTGTTTTGTTCCCTTGTCAACAGAGCATGCCAGGACGAGTTTAAAAAGGACATAGATCTATAATAGCTTTCTTCATCACTGTGCACACCTTTCATCCCACTGTAGTCATCGGTCTTTCATCTTTATAGGACAAAGACAGGCTTGTTTATGGACATTTTAATGAATTAGACCAGCCACTCACATATAGAGTAAAATACAACACCTGCTTTGATATGTACAGTTTCCTATGATATTCAGGGAAAATAACAAGATCTATTATAGAATTGATATTTTTCGGGAGACTTTCTGCAATGATCCCTTTTACACCAGAAGTGAATTGGTAAATGAAGGCTGTAGTAAACTGTGTCCTACTTTTGTAACAGATACTCTGTGAGCATTGCATTTCACAGGTAGGCTTTTATTACTATAGCAGAGCCATCACAATGAGGAAGTGTCACAGCATAATAAAGTTTCATCTTAGTAATGGAGGAAGTAAAAGCAAGTGAAGAAATAATACAGAAATTTCAATAAACAAAACATCCTATTCCAGGCTTCCAAATGCTAATCTATAAATATGTGGGGTTTTTTTTGTTTGTTTGTTTGTTTTTTGCTTTATTCATATTCCCTATGTATCTAGTTATACAGCTTTAGAGGAAAAATATAAAAAAACAAGATTTACATTGACAGCTTTACTGGGCTATACAGTAGAAAAAAGAAAAAAATAATAAACCCTACAACAAAAAAATACACACTGATTTCTATGGAGATTCTGTGTATATTTATTCTGAAGAATTTATAGTGGGTATTGGTAGGGAGGAACCGAAATACAGGTGTTCCATTTCAGCGTTATGTTGCAGGGAGCTTTGTACTAAGCATGTAATATTAATGTAAAATCTTGACAATTAATTAGATTTAGATTTATAACCAGTTAATTCACAGGCTACATTTTGTCTTTACTTACACCTGTGCTAAGATGGATGAGGAATGGATTTGTGTCAAGAATGAAGTTACATGTAAATTAAAAGAGAATTTAGCCACAGTGGTCTGACGAAGTTAGTCAGTTAATTACTGCCTAATTTTATAAAATTTATTACTATAATTTCATTAGTTGGAATTCCATTTCAGATCCTGTCCAAATAAAGTTTACAAACTGATCCATTTTAAGCACCGAAAAGACACAAAACATTTTTTGCACGAGTTTAATTTCAAGTTTATAAACAGCAGCTAAGGAGTAAACATCCTCTACATTACTTAGACCCTCTCTTCTAAAAATAACTGAGTTGTCCTTATGTGGGTAATCTTCACTTGGTAAACAGACTTGCTTAGAGTATTTTTTAAAAGAGTCGGCACAAGTGATATGCAATTTGTTAATTTGTCTCATGGTTGATTATAAAATGAACAACATTGTTTAATCCTGGCAAANTTTGTTAATGTAAATCAAGAAGCTGAAGAGCCCCCAAGTTTCCTTTTATTTCATACCATCTGGCTATCCTTTTTGTTGACAAGTGTTTGGCATAGAGAACCATCTCTTTGCCCTTTAATAACAGGCTTTAACACTGTAGGGTATTAGAAAAAGATTCTATAACAGTTAAAAAATTTCCTTCGGGGAATACTTTATAAAGTGAGCACGGGCTGCAGGCATTTGCAGCTGTAACCTGGCTTGTGTTAAAATTTGGAAGGGGCTGCCTTGCATTCCAGCTCACTACAGGCCTTCATTGGTGTACAGCCAAAGGTTAATATAGATGTCACACAGTTTTTCTTTGGAGAGCCTCAGATATAAGAGTACGCGTACAGCTGTGTTTTTAGTAACCCTTTCATAATCACTTCTTTTAAACCTCATTTTCCTGCTTATATAAATCAAAGATTTTCAAGGATATTTGACCTGGATTTGAACTTATTTGATCTTCACATATTTCCCACTTGAAACAAAGCAGATTAAATGTTAGCCCTGAATGCCTGGTCATGATCACATGGTTCTGTCCATACATTAGGCCAAGCCCTCAGCTTTTTCTTTCTCCTCCACCTAGTGCTGTTATAAGCTCTCAAGCCTGAACAGGTACATGCTGTAATTGTTCTAGGCAGTATGGATATATACAGCGCTTGGTGGTATAAGAATAGCTAAGGTAGAAAGCCTGCAGCAAACGACACTTACGAAACGCACTTACTGTGCAGCAAGTAGCTAGCAGGTATTCCCTGAATGACCAACCAGTTCTAGAGAGAAATTCATTCCTTTTCAACTTGCCAGGTGCAAAATGGCAAAACAGAGCAGCAGTGAGCGATTTACCCGCATCACGTGGCTGCGGTGGTAGCAGAGAACGCAGCAGTCAGCCGAGGACTGATGTCCTCGTGCAAGGAAAAAAGACGTGGAAATTACCCCCCTGTGCTCGCATGCTTCCGCAGGGCATTTGCCAGAGGAGCAGGGGCTCTGCACCGCTCCCACACCGGCTGTCCTGGAGAGGTGAAGCCCCCACCAGCAACTGCGGTCTAAAAGCCAAAGCACAACGGCTTGTAAAGTGCTTTGAAGGAGGCGAGCCTTGATGGCCAAGTCTTGTGATGCTCGTAACAAGAGTTAGGCACAAGTGAAGCGTGCAGGACCCGCTCCTCTCTGAGCACCAGGCACCGTTTGCCATCGGTTCTGCTTGTGTGCATGCATGTGCATCCCCATCGCCCCTTTTGCAAAGTAGGTTTAATGGCCCCTGGGCAGGCAGCACAAAACCAGGCGTTACGTTTTCTTCTGTAAATAAGCTTGAAACACTTTTTCGGGTAGGGGGGAGAGATGTGTGAAGGAAGGTTACACAAGTGGTTGGAAACATTAATTAAAAACAAGATTATAACTATTAAAGCCTAGTCAGGGCTGTTGACAGGCTCCTTTTAAATAGGACGCTGCTATGTTTTAGTTTAATACATTCTGGCAGTGTCACCGGGGTTAAGGCTAATACTGGGATGTGTGGATCCTGTCATGTTATTGTCAGGAGGAATGCAGGGATTAGGTTTAAAAGTGGCGGTGGGTGAGTGGTGCAGCTGTGTATACTTATTATAAAAGATTTAAGTCCCACTGGTAAAATCAATATATTAAATTGCAAGAGCCTCTGTTTTTAATTAGTTTAAATCAAATATACTGTTAGTGCCATTATGGCTTCAATCCTTGGACCAAGTGAGGAAATGCTAATATTTATATAGAAACTGTTAATTTGTGGTTAAGATGATAACAAATTTAGTTTTACACATCTAAATTGTTCTAACTTGATGAATACCAGCGAGAAGTTGCAATGATGGATGAAGTCATCTGAGCAAGAGCACAAGTAAGCAAATTTTGATAGCAGGTCAGATAACGAGACTACCTGTTGATATTGAGCATTAAGAGAGCGTGATATTTTAAGCCCTTTCCAGCAGAACAGTCATCCTCTCTGGGGCCTGCATCAAAATATCCACTTGGAATTAATTACATATATAGATATATAAAATAAGCTATTTTATATATATATATATATTTCTTTTCAAAAGGGAAGGAACTTCTAAGGAAATGAGTGAGCTTTTTGAATTAGTTTCAGGGTTAAGATTCTCATTCTACAAATGTTTGAAATAAATGGGACTACTCACTAGGACTAATCACATGGATAAAGCTTTGCACATGCATATGTTTGGAAAATGGAAACCCAAGAGAAAATTCTTGGCTAGGTTTTCATTTGGTGTAAATTGTCATGCATCTACTGAAGCTGGCCCTATGGTCTCATTTATACAACTGTATGTCCAAAGTAATTCCAATAAACTCCCTCTTGATTTACACTAGCACAATTGAGACCAGAATTGGGCCAAAGAAATGCCCCTGTGTTGAAATAATGAGTGTGCAGTAGTTTCTGCTACAGCTTCAAACAGTTTTCTCCCCTAATCTTGAAATTGTTTTTGAGGGAGGTTTTCTTTACTGCAAATAATCAAAACATGCACTAGCTCCTATTAGTCCCTACTTATCATTATTAGCTGAATCCTTGTTGTTGAACTACAGCTGAATTCCCATCTTTGCAACAAACAGAATTTAACAAATAATGTTTGACAAAAACGTGAAACTGATATTTCTTAATACAAGACATATTTCATATGGAGAAACTTCAGCAATGAAAGATTCCTGGTATCAAAATATCTGAATCACAGTACAAATAAACAGTATGTTGTAAAGGCTGCGGGGCCAAATTCCATGCTGGAGTAATTCCATTGAAGGCAGTGGAGTTGTGCCAGGAGATAAACTGCCATCTAGATTTTTTTTGGTGTACACATGAAAACCGGAAGTGTTAAGATTTTGTCAGTAAACATCTTTGCTAAGAGAAAGCTGCAGGTAACAAAATTCAAACTAATTCTCCTTCAACTATCTCTTTCTGAAATCCTTATTTTGTTGATGAAAACTAATTTGCTGAGGCCCCATTTATTTGGATATACGTTGTACATTTCCATTATTTATACACGGTCCTGATTTACAGTAGGTAACATATAGGCCATCTTGGGTGAGAGCTCATATGTGCAAGACTGCAGGATCTAGCCCCACAATAACATGCCATGCCCGTTCTTTTAAACATTTGTGTCGACTACATGTTGAAGTCAGTGAAAATCCTTTAGTGATCCAGATTGAGTGGATTGAATTAATGGCAACTTTGAGACTACAAGTTTTAGTGTAATTACTTTATTGTTTTGGAACCAAGATGCTTACAATCCAGTTCCTGTGCAAACATGTTTAACGTGTGTTAATGTGTTTCAAAACCAGACCCTCTCCGCAAAATTCTGCTTTTCATTAATTGACATCAGTAGCATGGTACAGTATTTCAAAGCACTGGCCAAATATAAACTGTGTTTCTAATTTCCTTACTTTCCTGTGTTTGGAATGCCAATGTTAATTTGTTCCCATGGAAGAGTGAGAGCTGCCAACCACAGTTTTATATAAATGGCTTTACAGTGCAGGGCTGCCAACATTAAATGATACTTAGGAATTTTCATGACATTTTGTATTTAATTCTTGTGTGTGTATGTGTGAGAGAAATAGAGAGATATATATGGGATGTTGAACAACTGCACAAACACTGATGATCAAGGCAAATGCTTGGAGTTATTCATCCTTTGCCTAGCTATTACTTAATGCTTCTTATTTAAGATTTTTTTAATAGTCTATCAGATATTACATAGCATTTTCCCTGTGCCTAGAAAAAACTTTTTTGCAGTGAATTTTCTTACTAACTATCCAGATAGCTCTATGGTTCCCCCCACCTCTCACAATGTTAGTTATTTATTAATAGATTAGCAGAAGGGCTTTTGTTTATGTTGTTATTCTCATCATTATGGACTAGATTGTAAGAATGTGCTATTGCTCAGCATGAGAAAGCAGAGAAGTAAAAAAAGCTCCCACAACTATGTACAGGAGGATTAACTGATTTTGATTAAAACTGCCAATATTTTTGTTTAAAAGAATAGGTGTAGCTAGATAAGATCATTTGCTTTCTTAAAGAAACTCAAGCATAATCACAGTTTCTTCAGGGGTATGTAGTGTCTTTATACATGAAACAAATGTGAAGTTCTATTTAAACAAATTAATTTTAAACTGCTGATGGTGAAAACAAGCTCTGTTTATGTACTTCTATTCCTGGAAGATATTCAAAATACAAATTGTTCATGTTTCAGTAGATTCCTGTTAATGAGTGCTATGGTTTATCTCTCAATTTTCCCAGTTTATTGGAACAGGTGCAATGCCTACCATCTGTGCCAGCGCTGTGCTATACCAACAAACAAAGTGTTGTTTTGGTTCAGTGGATTTAAAAGTCTCCTGAGAGTAAAGAAATGAAAGAGAAAGAATTTAGAAAGTGCCTAGTGAAGGAAAGGCACTTCAAGTAATGTGCTCTGTCACTCAAGTCTTCCTGTAAATTACCTTAAACTATTTCTAAACTGTTCAAAAAATTTTATCCGTAGAGTGTTAAGTTTCTGTTGCATCTCAGCGGTCACATGCTATTCTTTATCATCTTTATCTTACTGCAATAGCTTCCAAGCTAGACTCTTCTGTTATCAGGTTTAATTAAATTTTACAGGAGTAAAAATTCTGCCATGTCTTAAAGTGGGCGAACAGTAAACTTTCAGATTTTGACTGTTTCTGATTCTGCCTTATTTAAAAGATACTGCAAATAGTCCAAGTTTAAAGATTATGCAGTAATTAGACAGACAAACTCATAATTATTTAAGGGCTAAAACAACAACAACCCTTTCAGGTTCATTTTGACAGTGTTTATCCAGTGTATCTGGAAAGGCTTACAATTAAAGTGCCTGAAGGGTGGGGATGAGATTTTTCAGCATGCAGTCAGTACTATCAGGTCCACCTGGCCTGGGAAACTATGCAGGCTTTGTAGTAGAGAAATCCTTTAACTTAGATCTTCATGGCAAGCTCTTAAAAGCTACCTTCCTTTTAAAAAGGAAAAAAAAAAAAAAAAAGAATGGGGGGAGAGAGGGCACTGCTTCCCTCTAAATAATAATTAAAACAAGCAAGTGCCTTGTGAAGCTATTTATGACAAGGGAACAAAATCACGTTGATCAGGCTGATAATCTTGCGGTGCACCATGTTTTAAAGTTTTGTCTGTTGTGCACAAGCGCCTTTCAAATGAGCAGAAAGTTTCCTCTCATTAGGCTGCAGCCTCCCAGCGTGCGATGCTGGCCTGGGTTACACCTCCACGCAGAGCCCCGATGGCATCAGCCATCCTCAGCTGGAGCAGGCTGGCACGAGGCCATCGAAGCAGTGAAGTCACTGCAGTTGACACCATCTGAGGATCTGGCACAGTGTCTTTACCAAGTTTTGGGGACTTTAAATCTGGTCGAGCTCTGACTCTTTACTACAGCCACTGGGCCAAATCCTGCCTTCAGCCACCTCATTTTGTTGGCACCGGTGCAGCTGCCTTGGTCCTCCAATTTTACCAATTGTTCTTCCCACAGTAGAGTGGCAGTAAAACTTTTTAAAAGAGACCAAAAGAACCCTGGGAGAACTACTAAAAAAATGCTCATAAAATAATACAGCATCAGTAGCTGGGGGTTGTAATTCAGATGGAGAGACGAGTCTTACTGAGTGAGCGCTAGGAGCAGGGCTGGTAGTATTTCACTACTTGTGTACCTGAAACACCCATTGGCTTTAATGAGTCCTTTGGCACCCCAAGGGAAAGCAAGTTCAGGTTTATCATTTAAATGGAAGACAAAAAAAATTATGGTAATAAAGAAATTCTGAATTCTGGTGCTTACCATTTAGTACTGTTCAAATGCTTTTGTAACAATACATGAACAACAATTTATTTACACCAGCCAAGTACCTGTAATACCACGAGTGATAAGCATTCACCACTACCAGGAATCAATTCCTAACAATACCTGGTCTACCAGCGTGCTTGATGCTGGCAATCTGCCCCTTCCCTGGTTTTCAGGGTTAAAACTTATTGCTTCTATCACTCAAAATATTCTGAACATTTTTATCTTGCTACTTTTATTTGCTTATTATTGTGCAGTAATTATAATCCCACAGGGACTTTTTAGATGTTAATAAAGAGTACTGCACATCACTTTTGCTGAAGCTTGTGTGGCACTATAAACATCATGCTGAGTTCCCCATTCTGACCATATCCTTAAAAAATCCAGCATTTGTTAAGAGAAAGGAGTGGATTTTTTTTTTTTTCTATTTAAGAAAAAGAAATAGGGGGGAAAAAAAGAGAAGTAACTTTAGCCTCACAATCTGCTAGCTACATAAAGCAGTAAATGTTCAGTTGAGACAGGGAAAAACCAGAACTGCTGGAGATTGGTTGTTTCCTTTTGGAGGAAACAATAAATGTGCCCACTTGTATTTTAACAGCATTACTACTGGGCCCCCTAATTACACAAATATACTTGTAATAAACTGCAGAAGAGAAGAGCTAAAAAAGAATCACTCAGCACAGGACTTGCTCTTCAACTCAGAAAGAAGCTTTTAGGAACCAGTCTTTAAATCTCGGACCAACTCAGAAGATTAAGACATTTCAGCACTATGTGATGAATCATTTGTCTTCCCAGACAGGTGAAAAGGAGAAGCTAATCAGACATGTGGTGTAAAATTCTCTCATTGGTGCGAACACAGCTTTGACCTCTGAATACAACAGTTCCTGCAACTCAGTGGCATACATTATAATCAAATTACTAGAATATTAAATTCCATATCCACAGAACTCTCTGACTATTACACTAAAACCTAACACAGGGGACACAGAAATACACAAAAGAATCCAGAAACACACTCAAATAAAACCCAAATATTTCTTTAGAAAATAGTAACTATCGTTTCACTCATTAGTCCACAACTGTAAGATGAGGGCTGTTTCACTGAAAATATTACAGACTGGAGGAAAAATATAAATCAGTGTGTCTAATATTCTGAAAGTTTTTCCTCCCATATTGGCAGTTGTAGTCCAGCAAGAAAACAGTGACTGGTAGTCAAGAGACTGAGCTGGAGAAGAATGATCTGTGTTCCTGCTTCTTGGGAGACACTTTCTTAAATGCCATACTCTCATCTCTGTGCTATTTTTAATAACTGCACGCAACAGGACGTGAACTGTTTTCATTCATACCAAGCAATGTGAAGACATGAGTGTATATTACGACAGCTGATCTTTTACCCCAGAACTGCAGTTGCAAAATTGTGTTTGAAGAAAAAGAAAAACAAAAACACAAAACAAAACAGAAAATGCTGTTGTTAGGGGCTGACTCAGGAGGCCTGGGTGGCCCAACCCTAGCGAGAGGCTCAGCGTCAGGAATCCAGCACCGCGATACGCGAGCCGCTCGAGTGTGGTATGCAGGGCTAGGTGCTGCTGATGGCACTGATGGTGTTATCTTGTAAAAAAATTCCTCTTGTATAATACAGATGGTGGGTGGGAATTAAACTGAAAATAAATCTCCTAACCTCCAGATGATTTTATGCCTGCAGCGTTGGCCACCAACATTTGTAGCATAAAGGGGACACATGCACACACATGCACACATTCTATACATGTATATATACGTCTTCTGAGGACATTTCTGAAATAACAGTTTAAACTTGCCATCACTCGAGGACACTACCACTTTGCATCTACCAGCAGAACTATATATGGATGTAATCAACTTACAGATCTTTGATATTCATGGTTCTTAGGCCCATATACCAAGTTATTAAAAGAGTAAGCAGTCCCCTGCCTGTTTCTCAGTAAAATTGTGTTGCACAGCAAACCTTCCTAGAAAGCAAAAAGATGATATGCATAAGCTATGAGTCCCATTGCAGGCAGAAAGACAGGGAGTCGATGTGTCGTGTTGGGTGGGAAGGATCAGTTCACTGCTGGGCAATGACCTCGTCCCCAGTTCCCAGGTTTCAAAGCCGGGAAGCTGCTGCAGTGCCCCACCTGCTCTGAGCTATCTTGGCAGCACACGGGAAACACGATGATCTTAAAGAAAAATGTGAAATGGGTCACGAAGCCCCACTTTCATGAGGAAGGGCACTCTGGAGTATCTGTTTAAGCAGTTATTGACGTCTCTGAGCATTATTTTCCAAAATGATTCCTCCCATGCCTCCAAACACCGTATTTCTATCTAATAATCCTGGCTCGCTAACTGTGTTAATATCACCAGACCTCCCATATACATATGAAGAATATTCAATGGATGTAACAGTATGGGTGCAAGAGAAGAGCTATGCTCTTCCAGGGTTCTCCCCTCCAGGGCACAGGGACCTTTCCCCTGAATAGTTTTTGCCCCCTACACAGGCAGTAGCTCTCATCTCCCAGCACTTGCCTGCCTGAGAAACGCGCAGATGTTTGTTATTGCACAGGCATGCTCAAAAGGTCCAGCCTATTGCGGTCTTACGGCACAGCATGGATTGTATACATTCCAACTCAAAATTTTGCTGATTGCAATCGAAGGCTGAGATTCTTATCTGATGGCCGAATGTCTGATATCTGCTGGTTATTTTGTAATATCCCACAAACTACTTTCTCAACAAAACCAGAATCTGGGATTTACGCTAAGAAATCCAGCAAGTCATATGTTTTCAAACCTGGAAAACTGGTTCCTGGATTATTTCCTTTTATCAGAGTAAACCACAAAAAAGGCTCGATTCCCAGCGCATGCGAGTCGCACTGTGTTCCTCCCAGAAAGCCTGTGCAGGTGTAGATCCGAACTTTGGAATATCTGGGGAGATGCCGGTATTGTTGTGGCAATACATTACTAAAGAAGGATTAATTAGATTTATGTTATTTATTTGGGCAGCTGTTCAGTAGATAAAAGGAAGTCTAATGCAAATGAAATGAATAAGCACTAAGAGGCCAATTTGCAGTCATTTCTCTGCTTGTGTCCCTTTATCACGGCCAGTGCAGAAACGGGCACATTCCTTTGACAAAAATGAAGCATTTGAAGATTCCATCAGCTGAACTTTCTCTTTCAAGTGTTGCCAGTAGATGCACAACATATACATGTGCTTTTAAAAGACTTTTATTTTGAACTCAAGATGTGAATCTATGGTATTAAGGAAAGCAGAACAATCCTTTATTTAGCTGCACCTGCACCTTAATGCCTAATGAGTTTAGTCTGATGGAATCCAGACCTCAGGAAGGATTATAAATTCTCATTTGATTTCATTTACTTCTAAAATACCTTAAACCAGCTGTACCAGTCTAGAATCCAGTCCTTCTTTCTATATCAGTTTTGCAAATGTTGTTGAATCTTTTGCTGTATTAAGTAACTTCATGCTATACAGTAATACACCAGTAGTAATAAGGAACAGAAGGCAACTTGAAAAAATCATGTAGTGGAAAGATAATTAGCAGCGTATAAGCTTGAAAAGCATTGCTTTACAAGCAAGATTTTTATAA
Source organism: Anseranas semipalmata (assembly GCA_013399115.1). Classification (NCBI taxonomy): domain Eukaryota; kingdom Metazoa; phylum Chordata; class Aves; order Anseriformes; family Anseranatidae; genus Anseranas; species Anseranas semipalmata. The sequence continues at coordinate 2,437,642 of VXAA01003467.1, forward strand.
AGTTCTTCGTGCTCTGGAAGGAAAACTTGGAAAAAAATTGAAACCAAGTTAGCCATCAATATCATCTCTCGCTGGCCCAGCGTAGGGCAGAGGAGTCTGTCCTGGCAAACAGTGGACGCACATGCTCTTCAGCGCGTTAGCGGTACATTCAGCCATTTCTGTCTGTTTTCTATAAACACATCGGGGATGCTTGGGCAGTGGCCTTCCCAAGATTGCCGACTCAGGCTGTTTATTATGAACAGTATCTAATTTATCAAATACATTTGTAGCCTTCTTAGTTTGCCCCGGTGTCATTACTGGAATGCAAGAGCATAACTTGATGCTGTCACATCTCTGCAAGATCAAGTCACTGCATCAAAGAATTGTTATATCACGTTTTTTTTTCTTTGCATGTCCTATACACATGCCTTCTTGCAGACCAAGGTGCCCGTGCTGCAGGCTCCCAGCTTCCCGCAGAGAGGCTCACGCCTTCCCTCGTACACGCGCTGGGGTATGGGCAGACCCCCTCAGAAGAGCAGGGATGCTTACAGTGCTGCTGCCCTTGCCCTCCCAGGCTGAGCGCGCTGCCAGGTCAGCAGCGAGCTGTCTTCCTTTTCCCGAGGTTACCTTACTGCTGGCTGAGACATTTCAGGGAAACTTTCTTCCCTTCCCCCTAAACTGAAATTTGGTCGAAGCTGAAGAACCGCTTCACACTTGGAATCTTTCAAGAATGACTGTTTTATTCCAAAATTTGCATTTCATACCAAATATCCCATGTTAGGTTTCCCTGTAGTAGTCTCCTATGCTGCCTCTGATCTTCCCTGGCTGAATGCACACGATTTCTGACCAGATCTGTTCAGCCACTTGTCTCTCCTTCCTTGGGCCTGGGGATTTGTTTCCATTTGCTCAATGCTGTGTGTACAAGCAGACAGAGCCGACTGCTGGTTTTTGCATCAGTGATTCTTTGAGAGGCCCCCAGCCTCCGAGCAGATTACAGGAAGCACCTTGAGCCCCATTTGTCTGCTGGCTGGACCGGGGGATTATTTTTCTCAATGAACCATATTGTCACTAACTTTTCTCCCTGCTTGTGCTCTGCAGCCCCCTCCCCCTTGAGACACCCATCACTCTGCTTGCTTCTCTAGACCAGCGCTGCCCTTTTCCATGCTGTGGCTGCCACCATCCTGACCCTGGTCTGTGGTTCCTCCTCCTCCTCCCCAGGTTGCCACTATCTCCTTGACCCTCGGATGCACTGGCAGAATGTGTGACTTGGAGTTCACACCTAGCACTGGTGCAGCTTCCCGGTGAGGCTAGCCTCACCAGATACATCTCACCGATTTCACAGCCCCATTAAAGCAGCCTTGCTGTCCCCCGAATTACAAAGAGAAAGAAAGAAGTGTAATGTAACAGTCAGCTATGTTCAAAGAGGGAAAAGAAAAATGTATTCCTACATCTCCACATACCTCCCATAGCCACATCCAGAGGACTCAGGATTTAGGGAATGCATTAGACAGCAGCGTGCCTCTGCTCTTAGGCTGCATTACTGCATGCTATGCATTACAGTGCAGACAAAGACGAGAAGGCCGGAGTAATGATGAGCTTCTGCCTCTCCCTTTGCTCACTGCTCAGTTTGACTACAGGAGCATTTCCAGAGGCAGGTGCAGAGAAGTGCTAAGATTGCCTTTGGAAAGCAGCAAACTTGGCAGCTGCCCATCCTGGGCAGTGCACGGTCCCTGCAGGAGTCCCTGGCTCAGAGCTGCTGCCCGGTGCATCCCCAGCGACACAGAGGGGAGCAACAGTCCCAGGCCGCCGGTGGCACAGGCTGGCACAGTTAAATACCAGCCTCGGTTAACCACGTTCCCAGTGACCGCATGAGAACTTGAGACATTTTGAGATGGCCACAATGCTGGTCAGCTGGGAGGACATAGGAGGAGCCAGGTTTTACGGCATCACTGCAGTCCCAGCTTACCTCCCTGGCTCTCTGGAAAAACGCCAGCCCTAAGGTGGCATTTCCCCTAAGGAAAGGGCAAGCTGCTGGATGCAAAGCCCCAGTTCAGCACTGTCCTGGATCCTCACTTCCCAGTGAAGGGGGGAAAGAAACAAGGAGGTTTGAGATTCCTGGAAGATGAAGGTAAAAGTAGAGGGAGTGTGTCTAAAGGAACAACTTCATTCCCATTTCCTTCTTTCTCCTCTCATCTCCCCTTTTCTCTATTCGCTTACACACACCCCAGTCCTGTAGAAATACTGTGTACAGCAGCTGCTGACTGTTTGTAGCACTGCAAGTTGCCGTGTTCTGCCTGCTAAGGCTGTGAATAAGGTATTTTGAAGAAATGCAACTCTTCCCTACTTATTTAACTTTGCTTTCCCCAGATACATGTACAGACACTGCAAACTCAGCATCAGGATTTGCACCATGGTCGGTCTGTTTACTATTAGGAGAGTTTCATGTTCACAGCACAGTCCCACGTGTAAATTTTTCACAATACCTTTCATCTAGTCTGGCTCTGATTTCAGCAGAGAAACCACAGCATAAACGGGTTCTGATCAGGGTATGCTCAGAAAAGCAAATGGATTACCTGTGTGTAACCTGCCCAGATATTTCATGGATGTTCTTTAAGCAGAAATAGCTCAACCATCTCGCATTGCCTTTAAGTGCCTACAACGAAATCCCAGCCGGGGAACATCTCCAAACGCAGAAGGCAGCACACATACTTCTCTCTCTCCGTTCCCTCCCCGTTATTATATTTCCCCTTTGCCATCTACCATCCTCAGGAATTTTAAATGAAAAGTCTCCTGGGTGACACAGAGGCGTGACAGCAGCAGCATCCTCTCATCCACCACGCTCCTTGGCGGCAGGGCTCCCCAGGCAGCAGGTGGCTCAGCATCGCTCTCCCAAGCTCTGCCTGAAGTGACTACGATGCTAAACCTATCATCAGAAGAACATCAGAAAGGGCCCAGCATTTTGTTAGAGAAATACTAATCTCTGCTCTGAGCAGTCCCTGCTAGCTGAAGTTCAGCTTAGTCAGGAAGAACTTGCTGCTGCTTCGGAGATAATTAAACCCATCTTCCCTCAACCCGCTGTTTGTACACGCACAATGATACCATTGTTCAGAGTCATGCAACACATATGCTGACATTAAAGTGTTTAATCTTGTAGTACAGTATTCCATTATTTTTTGGACATCTGTACATGATAGAAAGGGTACGTATTAAGGGATTTGTTGACAAAGAAATGGCTAATGCTGATACATGTGTGGACTGAAAGGATCTTTCCAAGTTGTGTTCAGCAATAGGGAGAGTGCTCCTTCCCAGGCCCGAAGCCTGGCACAGATGTGATATGCACTGTTGCTATTACCACTTCTGAATTTATAACAAGGAGTCAGTGTTCAGAAGAATTTTGGAAGCTCCCTGCTGGGTTTGTGGCTAGGTGGTCTTGCTGGCAACACCACCTTCATGCTGAAAGCTAAAAAAATGAAGTGACGGTTAAAGGGAGAATATTAACTCCAGAGTGCTTTTTTCCCCCCTCTCAGGGCAAAAATGTTGACCCTGGATTGCTCTGCAGCCGTGAGCCCGAAAGAATTTTGAATCCTCCTGTTTCTAACCTCTGGGACTGGGGATCGGGATTTATGGAGCCTGGTTTTCATCTCGTTTGAAATTAATGCACTAGTTCTGCTTGGCACCAGAGGACAGGACAGGACAGGACTTTGCCCTGCCACACACTGTATTTAGCATGTGACAAACAGCTTATCACCATCACCTCCCTTTACCCAGGTGTAAAACGGGTACATGAGCACTGAGCATCTGGGTGCGAGTTACCCAAAATAGTTCTCTCTGCTGAGCATCGCACTGGCCCAGAGCAGCCCCTCCTGTGCAGGGCAGGTGGGGACGAGACCATCAAGACAGGGCTTTGGCAGGTGAGCCCAGAGCCCCACAAATGCCTGGGGGTCTTGGGCCAGTGGCTGAAGAACAGACTGGCCCATGCTCTGCATCCTCCCCCTGCGGGCTGTTTGCACCCTCGTGGCCTTTGCCCACACCTGAGCCACCCACCAAAATGGGCAAAGTCTCTCTCCCAGCAGCGTTGCTGCACTGCCAGATGAGGGCACGTGGAAAGGAACAAGTTGCCCCTCTGAAGAGCCAGTGCACGCAGCAGCACAGGTGCCACTGGCGTGCTGGTAGCATTGTCACAGAGATGGTGCTTTAGAAGCGGCGGGACAGCGACAGTCCCTGACGAGGGGTGTGCTACTGAGTAGTACAGAAACTACAGAGTATTTTTCTAGTAAGCTTATTTCACAGACCAAAATCAAGGGTGTATTTGTTTTTCCTTTGGTTTCTCCAGAAACCTGCAGTGGCTTTTCGACCAGTCGGAGAGCTGCAACTGCCCAGTGTAAAAAAGCCCTCCAAATACTGTTTTTACCACTCTAAAAAAAAAAAAAAAATCCCATCAGTTAGGTACAACCCAGGACATTCGCTCTACTCCATCCATAGGGCTCCCAGTTTATATTCTTTAACTATTTCTTCAAGCATTTCTTTAAATGCTGCTTCAGCTGCCTAATGTCAGCATGTAAATCTTTTAGCTGAGAGGATGAAACAAATGAAAACCAATCACAGAACTTCACATTCCCAAATTCTTGCCATTATAAATTTACTGCAACTGCCCCCGTAGCTCTTGCTGTCAAGCACAATGAGGAGGGAAACATGGGCCCTAGCAGGCTGTGGCTTGGCATGACATTATTGCAATCCTTATTATACTCCCTCTTCTCCTTAGAAAAATATAGGGACTGACCTTGCACTTCTTGCTCAATCAAGAGTCCCGCTGGGCCCAGTAGGCTCTTTCAGCTGCAGAGACCGCTGGATCCTTCCCCTAATTGGTTTCCTCCTTCTTGAACCTCACCAACATAAGGAGAAAAGGCCTATATTTCATAAATGACATGATTTTATCCACCAATTTAGAGACAAAGGAGTGCGATTTATAGAGGGAACATTTAATCCCTGTTAATTAGGATCCCATCAAGAGCTCTCAGATTTGGCATCCTGAAAATTTACAGCGCAGTTTCACAACCGCTGCAAGCCCGGAGTCAAAGGGAGGGCCCTGCCCTGCCTCCTGCTGCCACCGCCCTGGGCCAGGTGAGGACGGGACCCAGCTGAAAGCCCATCTGGGCAAGGAAAAATTACTTTCCAGCTGAATCCACTTCCCAACGGGGATAGCAGGGCAAAGCACAGGTAGGACTGGGCCATCCCTTTGAAGGCAGTAACTTATGTAGGCTGCAAATGCTCATGGAGCCCAGGCTGAGCTGGCGGTCCCAGGGATCTCGTGCTCTACCCAGAAATGAGAAAGTTTCTGGAAGTTTTGGTTTAGAATCTCAAGGGGCGGTTATGGGGGGAATTAAAGGTAATTTTTCTAGGAAAATTCAAACAAGATTTTGCACTGCTGGATGTGTAAATCAAAGCATAATTTGCCCTTTTTGGGAAAACTAGTGTTTTGTGAAAACTAGTGGCTCAAATCCACAGGCTCACTGGACAAACCAGCCAGCCCTCAGCCATCTCTGAAGAAAGTGCTTATTTTCTGTAGCTCTGCAGCTATCAGAGGAAAAGGAAATAAAGACTTTCCTATCCACTAAACTCACCTACATGACTCCTGCGGCCCCTGGGGCCAGGCAGGCGCAGGTAGACTCTGAAAACCTGTTAGACTTCACTGCTGGAGTGTGGCGGATTGTTTTTGGCATCCAAATCTCTAGTGGGTTTCAGAGGCAACCGCTGATGGCTCTGCAGTCAAGTCTCCCGCATGGCTGAGAGGCTGAGGTGAGGGGGTGTTGTCTTTTGGAATCTATTTTCCTTTGACTTATCTTTCAGTCTCAGGAATTCAGGACCTTTAATCTATTTGAGATTAAAGTCCTTTACAAATCCCTTCTGGCCTTTTTGGGGAGTAAAGAAGTTAAAGACACCCTACTACACATTCCTTTTGGTGCTTTTTTTTTTTAATTTTAAATTAGAAACAAGTAGTATTCTAACTTCTGCGATCACTACAATAAATGAGACAACTACTCTTAAAGTACCTTGTAAAAAAACTAACACATTATCAGGTAAAAGTGTTAACAGGAAATTTTAAATTTTTACTTGTTTAAATATTCAAAATACATTCCAAGTGCATCCTCCATATGTGCCAGGGAGAAGGAGACATAGAATTACCAAAGCTTTCACAATTTGGCAGCCTGAACACAAAATCTATTCATCTGGTGTTTGCTTTGCTTGTGAAAAAGAGATTTTTTTACATCTTCAGAAAACAAGAAGGTAAAAATACTTAGGTAAGTAGATTGGCAGAAGTAAGGCCTCCTGTGAAACCTATTGAAATTAGTGGAAATATTTCTATTGACTTCCCTGGGGGTTTGGATTAGCTCTTTTAACGCTTCTGTAATAATTATTTTTAACACAGTCATTCTTGGAAAATTATTGCTGTGATTCACTGGTTCTTTGCTTGATACATGGAGTTAAGGACTGACACTGTGCTACTGCGCTTGGTACAGAGGCTAAAAAACTGAATGGTTTCTTTGGTATGTGTAGACAGAAATAACAGCTATTGCAAGCTATGTCTCAACATAATCATGGCTGTCACATATGCCTTGACTACCATCAGTCTGTATTACAAAACCAGTGGCCTAACCAGTGTTTACAGAATTAGCTCAGATCAGCTTTCCACTTACCAGTAGTGATTTACAAAGAAACTGAGAATAGCTGGCACTCTTATTTCCAGTCTCAACATATTTTGCTGTGAAAATGACCAAACATGGGATCAGTTCAAGTTTCCCAGCTTTCTGCTAACATATCATTTGCTTTAGAAATTTGGGTACCCTGGAGTATTATATCAGGATCACAAACTTTTCTGTCCAATATTAGGTTTTTTTGGTACCACTTTCAACTGTATCGCCACGAGTTCTAGATATCAACTGCGACAATTTTTCATCCCCATATCTAAATGTTTTCAAGTTTTGTATCTAAAAAGAGTACATGTCAAAACAAGTGCCAAGGATTTGTTGACATTTTATCTTCAGCTTTCCCATATTTTTGGATCTGATACTTGGCTACTTTACACCTGAACACATGTATCCATCGTGTTTTCTTTTAATCATCCCCGTTGTTGCACAACCGTGCCACCCTGCCTCCTCTTGCATCACTACAATGCCACAACAGTTGGTTTGGAGAAACAAAAGACTTCAGAGATCAGAGCCCTATCTGTATCAGACAGATGGCTGCAGTCTGTGCAGCACTCAGATTGTGGACAGATAGTCAAGGGCAGACTTTCAAACATGCTGAGCTTACTCGCATATTTGCAACAGAGGTGTGGCAAATTTACTGATAACCGCTAACCTAAGATATGTACTTGTTTTGTTCCCATCACCTTAATTGTCCTGCCCACTTTTCGGTGTCTTATTTTCTCATGAGTCTGTTGTCCACCTCCATGCTACAGCTCTCAAGTCCCATCGTCTTGGCCTTTCCTTTCCCAAAGGACTACGCCCAAGGGAGTGTCTGATGATCCCCACCTAGAGTAGGTACAATTAACTGCCACGCTCGCTATTCCACTCTTGACCCAAGAGTTACTTTCCACCAGCAGATTTTGAGCTGTGTGTTAAATTAGGTCATAATTTGTCTACAGTGGTTGTGTTTCCAAATGGGAGACCGCTTCTAGAAATGAGAAGAGGTGTGCATTTACACGTGCATCACATGTGTAAATTTACATGCACATTTACATGTGCATCTTGTCAGTGGACAGTTTTCCCACAGCTAAGGCACACAGTCTGTTTCATAGCAGAATTATTTTTCAAGGGTGTTCTTCCTTTTCATATTTTATGCCCTTTGATTGCACATCCAGAGCTTTGGCTTCCTCTCCAAGCAGCTGCCTTGCCAAGGCATTTGAATTGTGACAGTTTCTGAGCTGGAATTTCCAACGTTTAAAATTAGGAACTGGGCTAAAACTGTTCACCAAAAGCCTTTGGGTTGTAGTGATTTGTAAGAACTATAAGCCTAGGACGAACACAAGTTCAAGTTCTTTGGGCTATTAACTATACCCAGCAAACAATCATACTGTATTTTGACTTTTAAGTGAGCATTTAATACACAATGGCTGACAAACAGCTGAGATTAAGTCCATCAAGAAAGACCAAAAGCTTCTCATTATGGTAGGTTATGTCAATAAGGATCACAGATTTTATAGACCTAATGGAGAAACTGCAACCATATTCAAAGAGCTGTAGCAATTCTCTTGATTGTTTCATTGAACACTTGAAATACCATTCTCCTCTTTAAATGCCCCCCAACTCTATTCAAACTCCTCGGGTAATTAATTGGAAACAACCCTGTTGCAGAATTGTCAAAGGTCTGACTAACACCCATCAAACCCAGGAAACTCAGACTTCTTGAGCACTCCCCTTCTTACCTCATGCTGTTGTGCTTAAGGTATTACTGGGGACTACAAAAAGTGCATGATCATATATACTGTACCATATGTTCACAAATACCAAAGCACAGCAGCATGAATTAAGGATAGGATTTCAGTCCTCATAATGAAGAGTCTTGCTTTTATGAGTTCAAGTCAGACCCTTAACGTTATTTTAACATAGATTTTGGTGTTTAATTATGTAATAAGATTTACTGCAGTCATCTAACAGATGTTGATTCAGGGTCAGTGTTTCTCATAAATTAGTTCTGAAAGGATTTGTTACTTCTGGGTCAGCAGATAGGTCCAGAGTGCAAAGAAAAAGGGGAAAAACAATAAACACTGAGTTGAAGGGTTTCTTGGGATTCTTTCTTCAGTTACATATCCACATATTTTCATGATCTTAATGACTATAGCCACAGGAATGTTTGCTTTAACACTAAAGATGGCTCAGCCCAAAACCGTATATCCAAACATCTGCAAAGCATGGGAAAGTTCAAACTTCGGGGCTTTTTATTTTATGACCCTGGCCATTAATTTCTCATGCTAATATGACACATTTTTTCTAGGGCTCTGCAGTGGGAATCACTGTGAACTCTAGCAGCACCCAAAAAAGTTTCATCTTTATGTGTCTGTAGTCAGACCTTGTGTGAAGTGTAAAGACTAGCATTGACTGATGCATTTGTCATCATGTATGTAACACTGAAAAGGTGCACCCACCTTCCTTTGAAAATTCAGCCTTCCCATGTCTTTGGAAGCAAATCTTGCTGTACATCCTACGGTTTGACCTATCTATAATCCACCCTGCTGGTGATGTTATCCATAATATAATTAAAAACACACAACATTATATTCATTCTTCTATAGTTGTGGTTAAAGGAGATATTCCATATTAAAATATTTTTCCACTCCTCTGTAATTTAGGTGCAAACAAATTCCTTTGAGACTGAAATCATACCCTTTATATCTTTTTCTGCTGAGAATATTTTGGAGGAAAGGGATTGAGGCGTATTTAATACTGTTGCTAGCACTTACAGAGCAGTTTTAGCCTGCCAAGTGTTTTACAAAAGCAGGTGACTATTCACAATTCTCACACCTCAGGGTATGAAAGAGTAAGTGATCTTCCTGAGGCTGTGCTAGATGTTATAGCTGGAGGTGGAACAATAACTTTGTTCATTCAGCGCATGCGTAGACTGCCCAAACTATAAAACCATTTGCTGAACTTAATTGCCTCTGTCTTGGAAAGTTTAGGGGTTCCATACCTAAAGAACTCCTCTAAGATGAATCCCAGCCATTAGTAAGAGCACTGAATTATTTCCCTGAGCAGCAATCATTCAGTGGCAAACTGCGAGCCCTGGCCTCCTCGCAGAAATGATGTGCGAGAGGAGGAAGAGCCCGTGGCCAGCTGCTGAACGTCGGCCAGCAAAGCTGCGCTGAACCTGCTCTGTGCAAGCGTCTGGACACAGCCCGGATCCCAGGGACTCCCCATGCTCTGTCCCTGCCACCAGGGAGGCCCTCGCCTGTGCTTCAGCACTAGCGCTGATGCGCATTTGTACCGTGCAGTGCTGTAAATTTAAATAGCACTTTCCAGACTGAGGCTGAAACTCCTCTTTTTCGGGAGTAATTCCATTTAAGTCAATGGATTTACACAATGGATTTACTGCTGCCAGAAGAGAATCAGGCCTGTAGAAAGACACACATTCTTTGCCAAGAAAATCTCAGAGCTAACTACTTGAATTGTGCAGTCGAGCTGCAGGGAGGTCAAGTGGACAGACAACAGGACTGGGACACACGGGAAGTCCCTGATTCAAACCTCAGCTCTCAGAATGACCTGTGGCGTGACCTCTGGCGAGTCCATTCATCCCCTTATACCTCTGTTTCCCCATTTTCCTTTGTCCAACTTGTCTATTTAATTTGGAATTTGTTCAAAGAAGGGTGCTCCACTTTGTGTGTTCAGATGGGGCTCTGACACCCTTCCTCCCCTTGCTGGAGCTTGCTAGGGGACAGGCTTGAAACCTTTGTTTTCTCACCACACTGAGCCTCTGCTTCAACACCCACAAGCAGTGTTGTACGAGCCCATCAGCTGTACACCAGAGTGGCAGGCAGATCTGTCGGTGGCATAACACACCATCCCAATGCTGTCTGGGGAGGAAACTGGCACTTCCCGTATTTCAAAGTCACTGTCGATACATGGGAGGAGGTCCTCACTTTGAACATTTGCTTCACAGCCTTGATCGCTAAAGATGCCTTAAATGAAAGCTTCAACCCTTGGAGTTGAGCACTCAGAGTCTGTAATGAGTTCAGCTGGCACCAAATGTGGGTCACCAGCATGAAAAGCCCCAAGGACTGGAATTTGCATGCATGTATACATGGGTGCGGGTATGCGTGCGTGTGTCCTTCTCAGAAGCAGTCACTCCTGAAAAGCCCCGTCTGTTTCTTTCAGCCCCTTCCCACAGCAGTTTGGTCATTATCGGTGGCAAATGTCCAGAGTCACTTGTCAAACATGGAGCTGCCAAAAATCATTAAAACGCAACAGTCGTTCATACCCTGTACCAGCCAGTTGTAAAACTGTTTCAAAGACAGTCCAGTAAACACCTGTATGGTTATAGTAGCCTGGATAGAGTCTTGCATTTCCTACATGCTTTAACGAACCAAACAACAGCATGAGATGCTGCAATCAGATATTCTTGCCCTTTTCTGTTGTGGCAACTCTCAAGCTTGTTTGATGGCGAGGGAAAAGGGAACAAAGCAGGTAGCTAATGGGCTGTTTTTCTGTTTCAGTGGAGCATGACAGAGAGTTTCACCATCAGCGCTGCCACTACCGCGAGTTCAGGTTTGACCTCTCCAGAATCCCAGAGGGGGAAGCGGTGACGGCCGCCGAGTTCAGGATATATAAGGATTACATCCGCGAACGCTTCGATAATGAAACGTTCCAGATTAGTGTCTACCAGGTCCTCCAGGAGCACCCAGGAAGGTGAGTGACCCACAGGGAAATCCTGACGAAAGCACAAGCACAGCAGGTTCCTTCAAAGCGTTATGCCCAATATTTTTAGAAATATCGGTGCCATCAGCAAAGGGGGCTTTAGGCACGAGGGCTGTACAGTGAAATCTCGATCGATGCTAATGCCACCAAGGGCATGGGGTGAGGGTGCCCCGGGAGCCCCAGGCGTGTGGCGAGGAGCAGCCCCCAGGCCTGCCCCCGAGAGCACCCAGCACGGGCCAGGAGCCGGGTGTTAGTGCAGGAAGGGATCACAGGCTCAAAGCATTTCAAGATTTCTGGAAGACCTACCCTCTTCCTCTTGCTGCTTATGGATCCTGAGGTGGCAAAACCACATCTGAATGCTTCCTTTCTAATTGTAGCTTAATTACTAGCCTTTATTACCAAAGGCATTTGAGATCCCTAATTAACAAAGACAGATGACACCATGCTCTTTATATTGACTGATTGTTTTGTGTGTGCAAAACTACAAGATGAGCTATTAAATCCATTCCAAGGAATTATTAATGTATGCCAAGCTCCCTGACAAATCCTCCAGGGAACTTGAATAAGAACATGTTTAATTTTCTCATCTGTTTTTAGTTCCAATTAATCAGCAATCCAAAACCATTTATCAAAGGCACTTAGTTTCATTTGCGCATTTCTTCTAAATATAAAGCCTACCAAAAGTGAGACTGCATTTATTTACATGAAAAGTATTTACAATCACATGCTAGTCAGAAGTTATTCTCTAGGACTACTAAATGTGAGGTAATAATACTAAAGCCCTAATTTAAGTTTATGAAAAGAGAAACACTAGGGATTTAAAAAGGGGAAAGTCCAAAAGGGTAAGAAACAATAGTGTAATCATGATTCTGGCTTTATAGTTTTATAAGAGGTAATAAAAAAGCAAAAAAAAAATAGTAATGCATTTTTGATCCATTAAAATATGACAGGAAACCTTATCAACATTTTTAAATGGTGAGACTTTCTACCAGCTTTGCTGTATGGTAAAAGTACTTAAAGACTGGCCTGTGGGTCAAAACTCATGGTTCTCTCGACATTTCTAACGACAATTATTTACAAGGTTTGGGGGACTATGCTAGTATTAATCTAGTTTTATCAAACAATGATACCTCAAACATATTAAGTAGGGTTTCTAAAAGGAGAGGGCAACAAGCCACAAACGTGCACAGGACCTGTTAGATCCTGCTTACTGCAAGCATTTAAGTTCATTCCATCTTCGGCCCTTACGGAGACAAAAGCCTCCTTTTGCTGTATTTCTCGAGTAAGTTACATAGGTAAAAGCCTGCGGGGGTAACTTTTCACTCTTGGGAAGAGCAGAAAAAGGGTATGTGCTGGCAGATGCCCAGTGTGCCAGGACAGTAGGGAATTGCCAGAAACATATCCTTGGAGTAAATGTCCTTCCTCATCAAGCTGATGCCAGGGAAGTTCTCCTTCAGACCCTGATTAGTGAGGTGCCCACAAGGAAATTTACTGACAGAGTTAGGATGACATTTAGTTCCTTCATTTTAAGATGATACATCCACAGGTTTGTTACAAGTATCTGCAGAGCGGGCTGCAAGGTGCCTACTGGGTATGGTTATGTGTCTACAACTGCTTGGAGCAGCGCTTCTGTAACTGTCTGCTTCACAAGTTCTTATTCCTAAAGGAAAAAATGCATGCAAAGGGCAGGCATATACATGAACCACTGGGTGGAAGAGGTGAGGAATATTGCTAATTATACAGATGTTCCAGCTACAAGATTAGATGCAATTTTACTGCATCATATTTACCACAGGAAGAGCTTTTTTAATGAGTGTTCATGCATATTCACCCTTTGCATACATTTTGGCACAGGCAATGTTGAGTTTTGAACAGTTTGTACTGAAAAAATATTCCTGTTGGTTTGGATTGACCAAAGGTAAAAATATTGTCACTAGCATTTGTAAAAATATTTGCTCTTTTTCTGCATTTTTCCACTGACATTTTCCAACCAGCTCTGTCACAGACCAGTCATCCAAGTTAGTGTGTCATTAGGCAAGTGGAGAAAGAAAACAAACTCTCTCCAGTGTTGATCAAAAAACACCCATTCACTTTGATGCTTCCTTGGCTGTTTGTCTCATCCTGAGCAGGCTGGAAAGTCAGACCCATCTGACGTTGTTAGCAACAGGAACAAAACAAAGCCAAACCCTCCCCTCCACACACAGGCAAGAAACCTTTGCTCACATTTTGCTTTGTCGATTCCTTTCCCTAGAGCATGGCAGGTACAATGGCCAACAAAATAACAAACGGTTCTCCCTCTCGCTGCGCTCTTACAGTGATAAAACAGCAGTGGCATCTCCCAGCAGACTACTGGCGTTGCCTGTCGGGATCTGAACCACCAGGTGTTCTCCAAGCCTGTGCTCGCCCACAAAGCACACCTCACGTTCAAGCGCACCAACGTGCAGAAATTCACTGCCGGGCTCCCCAGCGGCAGCTGTGGGATCACCCCCTGCACAACACACAGCAGAGATCAGGGCGGCTTCCAGGGCCCCCAGAGCAGCACAGCACTCAGCTGAAAAGACAAAGTCGTGGCTGACTGGAGATCTTTTCTTTGAGGATGAAGAGACCACTGGATATGCTGAAGGCTTGATTTTCAGTTAAACCTCAGATGAGCCTCCAGTGTTGAGGGTGTGCTGGTGTGCCCTCAGTTCAAATAAACCATAAGCACTAGCAGCTCAACAATTAATTACTTGCTTTACGAGTTCAGACAGGTTGGCAGATATCTAACCAGCAACATCTCTGTTTGCAGTTTATTGTGGGTGAAAAATGCAGGTATAGGTCTTTTCCAGACAGACAACTGCACCCACAACAGATTATTTCTGAAATTCTGCCCCTCAATAAAACTGACATTTGAACACAGGATGGAAGCTCTCACCTACCTGCCTGCTCGGTTGTGGGCAGACACATGCCTAAGCACTGTGGCAGTAAGAAGGAGAGCACAGCTCCATCCTTTGTAGCAGACTGGATGCCCCTCTGGCCTTTGACTAAGAGAAATTATCTCTGTCAAACTGAAGATATAAATACAGGTGTTTATGGGAAAGCAGACTAAATAATCAAATATTCTTTCTGGCCTTTCCAAATCTCTGAATTCATTGCAGGGCAAACTTTTCAAACTGACAACATCTCCTTTATAAAAAAAGCATGTACAGCATTCTTTAGGCACAAAGCACTGGTTATTCACTTTAAGCAAACAAGTACATTCATGAACAAAAATGTTCCTAATATCATAAACACTGTGAAAACAGTTGAAGTTTTGACTAAAATAACATGTCTCAAAGCTTTCGTGTGCACAACCTGAAGTCCAGTGACTCATGTCCAACTTCATGGTTCACTCACCCAAAAGCTTGGGAAAGAGTTTTGTAAAGCCACCGAATGGGTTGAGAAAGGTGCTGAGCAGCGGGACATCGAGTCCCTGCTTGCGGTGAGGAACCCTGCCAGTGGGAACTAAAGGTTGCCACCAGGCAGCCGGTGCTGGTCCAGCCTCTGTCTCCTCCTGCCTGGGTGCTGTGGGAAAGCAAAGCAGCTCCTTCCCTCTCCAGAGCCAGGGAGTGCACACCACAGGGTACAAGGCTCTCTACAAGGTGTTGAAGGTCATTCATCTCAGGCACCTCAGTGGGAAACATGTTAAAACAAGGCTTGTGGATGGGAGCCTGAGAAAAATGAACTTGGATACTTTTACAGAGGGATCATGAAAATAGTTTGTGAAGTACTTTGGAAAGGAAATATCCATTACCCTTCCCACTGGTGTTCTAAGTGATGGCCAAAGCAAGAATTTCAAAGGGACCTGGGTGCCTAAGAGACACACAGGTGCTTAACAGGGTTCCTAACAGCAGGTTGGTTGCAATTGATAGGAACTTGTGTGTTTTCACGAAGTACCCATGCAGTTCTGGGGAAGATTATCAGCTGTGGCATCATCCTCAATTTATTCACATGAAGCTACAGAAAAAATGCAGACTGTATAGCTCTCCTCAACAGCAGAGCTCAATCCCGCCCACCTGTCTGCACCTTCTGAAGTTGAAATACCTCTTCCCAGAGTTTCATCTCCAATTTCAGTGGACCCAGCGCTTGCACGGTGGAGTAAATCCCAATTCCTTTGAAGTCAATGGGAGTTTTGTTACTGGAGAGAATAAAGCCAGGTACTTGACCAGCTTTTGGTAATTGTAATGTAGTTGCTACATGTTCACTTTGGGACCATTATGGATTTCACAGGCTTCAAAGGCAGTGAATGATTTGAATGCTCATGTTACCAGCCCTACAGAAAAATAAGATCTTGCGCGATGCATTCCTGGGTTTGACTTGCAGCTGGAATGTTTTAGTTTGTGTTTCAAACCATGCCACTTCTGCACCCAGATCAAACCTGAGCCCCTCTCCAGACCCCTTCCCCCTGTTCACTGGGGTCTGTTTCCATGTTGTGGGTTGAAACGTAATTCTAGTAAATAAGAAAGGCTTAGGCCCACCCAACAGGCAAAGCAGATGTGTCTTCTTTTGGGAGCTTTATAAAATAACCAGTGTGATTGTTCTAGGGGTTGTGCAGTGAAGAAAGATACGGTTTGTTTTAATGTTGTGCTCCAGCACCATGACTGTATCTGCAAGCACTCTAACAGCATCTGGAAGGGTACTGACAATAGTTTTGATGTTTTATTTATTTTTTATTACTTGTCTGTGCATAGATTGGTAACTGTCCTCATCCTGATGTGCTCTTGGACACAGCAGCAAGGAACTCGAGCATGGAAACCCTGTAGTCCTCCAGGGACAGAGCTGCATTTAGTTATCTCTTTCAGACCATTCCTAAAAGCCACTGCAGCCTGCAAAAACCTCTGACAAGTCTTGAACGCACTTAGCGAAGCACAACTCTTCACAGGCACTTGAGTAGCTGCAGGAAGCATTTTGCATACCCCAGCGGGCTCTTCCTCAGCTAAGTGATGCACTAATGAACAGTGATTCAATGCTGAACAGAAACATCTGTATATAAAGTGTCAGAGATATGTACATAATCTCATTTCTCTCAGCACTGCTTTTACAAGAGGCTTCATTGTTAGGAAACATGTTGCATCTCTCAGTAACAAACGCTCCCATTGCCACTTTTAATCAGTCTTTGAATCCTAGATCATCTTCTCAAACAGTACACAGAAGGGGGAGCATGGCTACTAGGGACAGACGAGACAGAACTAAGAATATGCTGAAGTTTTAAAGTGAATTTAATTTCTCCCAAGATTCAACCAAATTTACAGAGATGTGTCTCACTACCATCACAGCCAGTTTTCAGACCAGCCCTTGGAAACCACCCCCAGCAATCTGTGCTCCCTGCTGTGGCCATGCCTTCACCTGGAGGAAACCTGGCAGCTCGGGAGGGCTTTCATCAGTGGGGAGCGAGAGGGAAGGAAGGGGAGGGGATCCCAGGCGCGGGGAAGGGAGGTGTGGGAGGAGGGCTGCATCAGGTCTGTATACAGAGGGTGTTGCAAACGTGCCAGGGAGAGGCCCAGGGAGATCCTGGGGCCCTCTCAGAGTAGGAAAGTCTGAAAAATATTTTCCTAAGCTTGTCTTTGGACAGCTGCAGCCAACTTTAAGTAATGACACCAAGCAAACTGGAATCTGGATACTGCAGTTTTTTTAATCCAAACAGATGTCTTCCAACCCTAGATCTCCTCTCCCCTTCCCAGGATGCCCTTTCTGCCTTCTCCTCCCTCCACCTGCTCAGACCTGGGTGTGAATTGCCCACAATCCCCATGCCACCTTTGTCTTTGGGCTACCTGTCAGTTAATTTGCCAGCTTGCACCGTGCCTGTGACCCAAGCACCTCCTCTAAGGTTTTAATAGCAGTCAAGAGGCTAGGATTATGCTCCTGAGCTTTACATGCTGAGTCAGTAAGACATTTAACATATCTGTGCCTCCAGTGTTTCCCACTTTAAAACAGAAGTGGGAGGATTGACCCATATTTGTAAAGCAATATAAAGTCTGCTGCAAGGTGTCACACTATGGTTATTGTTTAAAACACTGGTAGATCTGTAATTCCTCAAACTAGCAGGTAGGGATTAGAGCCGCACAGCGGTGCAGCTGCCAGACAGCCTCAGTGCACAATTAGGGCCGGCAGATGCCCCGAACGTAGGCATGGGACTGCAGGACCTGCTGACAGTGGACCTGGGCCAGCTGCTGCCAGGACATGGCCAGCAGAGCCATCAAGGCTCCAAGTTTGCTCACCACCCATAGTGCCAGCACATCAGAGAAATCAGCTCGTTTTGCAATGTAATGAAAGCTGCCAAGAGTCACCTTGTCTTCCTCTGTCTGTGCTTCTTCCCATTTATTTTTATCCCATTTGGAAGTGCTCATTAGTGTTACTACCACTTGTCAACCAGCAGCTTGAAATAACCAAGCTGACAAGGGGGATGGGGAAAGTGAGTGAAGAAAACAGACACAAAAGCAGGTGCTGTTTGCTAAAAGGGGCTACCCTATGGTGGTACAGACCTTATAGCATTATAGTTAATAATTGCAGAGTTTCATCTGCTGTTCTCTCTTGCTATTGCAGAACTGCCGACTCCCATAATTTCATGGAGTCTCTCTCACTAGTCCATGTTCTTCCTCATGACCCAATCCATCAGGTCAGGTGGTTAGGAGAGATGCTTCGCTTTTGATTTTGGGACACGCTTCTTCTAGCATTTATGGCTACAAACCAAAGCATATCCAAGAGGCTGTAAAAATACCCCAGCAAAAAGCAAAGAGCCCATACATGCTATTTTCGTGAAGCTTCATGGTTGTTAATCATTTCTCTTAGAACTACTGGGGTTGCAACACAGCAACTCTCTTCCTCACTCTTCCCTTTCAGGATGCTTTTACTTGCCTTTTCTTTATTTTGTCTCCTCTTGTTTCTCCACTCATTGCCATGAACCTCACCTTTTGCAATCCTTTTCTCTTCCACTGATTACTCTTTTTCAGCCCACTCGTACCACCAGCCCTCCATGTCCCTGCTTACACACAGCCCTGTAGCAGCTTCAGCCCTTCCACATCCATAACTGCAGCTGCTTTCCAGACACGATCTCACATGCATCCTCCCCAGCCAGCCTCACTTTGCAATACTTGTTATCCAACCTCCAGTCCAGAAAACACCGAGTTAGTAAAGGAAATTTTATAGACCACACAGCAACAATATGACCTGCAGACAAACTTTCGGCAGTGCTTTCTAACAGGAGGTGCGTCTCCTTTCTGGTGTCCAGCACCAGACAGTACTGAAGCAATCAGTAGACAAGTGCCAACCTCCTGTCCTCAGCTTAGGCTGCATCAACAGCCCACTGCTTGAGAAAGCTGAGCTGAAAACCCTGAGTTTTATCATCACTAAAAGCTTTGACACTCCCACTGATGTAAGTACTTTGAACGCTGAGCCATTTTGATGTGGTCTCAACAAAACATACTTGTGGTCTGGATCCAGACTTCATCATTTATGTAACTCTAATCTAGACATTAACATTTCCATGTCCCAGCTTAATTTTCTGTAAAATGAGGATCATGTTCCTTTTCGTATCTCTTGGTCTGGTAGAAGGCTCAGTAAAGTTTGTCACATGCTCTAAAGTTCTCAAATGAAGGGACTGAACAGAAGGCCAAGGAACTAAAATGCTTCTCTGCCTTCTGGTTGTAAAGCCATTATTGATAGTGCTCCAAGAATGCTCTAAATATGCACACAGTTGCTAGGCCAGGTACCAGTGGGTGAGATGCGCACTAGAAACCTTTTCCCTTTGTGCTTAGATCTGTATCTCAAATCTAAAACCCAAACCAGTCATATTAGACTTAACTAGCACAAACTCATATAACAACTCATCAGACAGGAGCCCTCAGAACAAATTTTGTTTAAGGCTAAGCAGAATAACATTTCTTTGCTGTGCTTATTATGACTTATCCAGCAATGACGTCTAAAGGGCTTGCTGTCTGTTAGCTAGTGATTCAATGCTGTTTTGCCATAAGTCTTTAGGGAGCAGGGCATTTCACTTAAAGGGATGTTGTTCTTTTTAAGAGAACGGGAGGTTTCTTTTCATTGGAACAGGCACCACAACCTCAGGAGCCTCAAATGCTCTGCTTGCAACGCAGGTTTTGCATCACAACCCTGGCCACTGCTGGTGGGCCAGAGTGGAAAGTGCAAATCCAGGAGTGCTTGAACTTCTCCAGGGAGCATCTGACACGAGGCCTTTTGGGGTCCAAATGTTCCAAGTGTGTGTGGGAAGGACATTTCCCTTTAGTGGGTCCCTTTGATCTCTCTCACTTCGGGCTTCCCCTCCAGGCCTATTGTTTGCACATTGCTGTAACTACAGGAAAACAAACGCATTATACAATTTCCCAGCCTGACTCACCCTGGTACTTGATGCCTCATGTTGTCTGGTTACCCCGATTGCATCATGTCAGCATGGGAAGCTTAAAGGCTGTTTTTTTCTGAGTAATAACACTGTAGTTGAGCAGTAGCTAAAAAAAAAAAAAAAAAGTTATCATTATTGCTATTATCTTCAACCTGCAAACTACAAGGGAGAAAAACCAAGCAAGCCAAGTCCCTATTAACTAAACCTTGTATGAATCATGAGTTCCAGTCAGGGGCCATGCTTAAATGATGCAGTATGTGAATATAAAAGCCCTTTACTTCTGGAAACTTGGACTCAGCCATTGGAACGGGCCAATCCGTACTACTCCCTCATCCCCAGCTCCTCTGGGATGCGTTTTGTTCAGCATGTTGTAAACAGGGAAGGGCGGGAGGTGTCCGTGCGGCTGCGTCATGTGCTGTGGGAACACGGCCATTGCTTCTGGGTGGGGATGAAACCCCAGGAAATCTGCCCCCCTGGTTTGAGCTCGAGCATCATACGTTCCTGTAACTAATACATACACAGAGGGAGGGGTTATCTGTACTGTTCATCTTCAGCTCTCCTAGGTGCACCCAGTGGAGCTGGCTGAGCCCCGGAGAGCAAATCCCGACACCTGGGCTGAGTCTCTCCATCGCCCGCACCACGGCCCCTTCCTGAGCCTTGGCTGCCCAAACATCCGCCAAAATACTGCTTGTAGCATCCCCTATGTGCTGGCAAGAAAGTGTTGCAGCAAGTTCCATTCTGATGTGGGGCTTCTTCCACAAATCAAAACTTTGTTCAAACGAAAGCAAAACTCCCTCTCCCACGTCTTCCTCCACGGCACAGAAGTGCTGGGCAAAGGGAGGCATTGCAATCATTACCTTAATCCTGAGCCTGCAAAACATCTCTTGCAAGGATCAGACCTGCCTCTTCTTTCTGAATTGGGCTGACATGGAAAGCCACTGCTTTCCCCCAGGCTGCCTCATGCAGCACTGATTGCGCCCTCAGCAACATCGGCAGATATATATCTAGCCGTGTCATCCACAAAGGTTAGCAGCGTCATGCATTGGTGGGGAATCAACAGAATCCTCCTTTTACACGTGCTCAACGATGTGCTCACGTGCTCTGCAGGAACTCATTTCAGAAGTTTAATTTCATGTAAGCCAGCACAGAGCCAGAGGCGGTGACATCTATTAGCTCACAGAGGAAAGCCATCATCTCTTACACGCCCTGACCCACAAAGGTTGAAAGGATAGATAGTAAAAACATTGCAATAAAACTCTGCTTCTGTTTTGAGTCAGTTGTGTGGGACAAAAGCCTCTAATTTCGTGGTATCTCACAGGGAAAAGAATCGCTAAAATCTGAGAGACAAAAGCCTCTATGCCAACAGCTCTTCTCAGAGTCACTTTTGATTGCTTGATATTCTATGCAAACAAGAGGCAGAGTAAACTAAGTTAAATACATATATGTATTTGCACTGACAAATCAATAGTGACAAAATAGTAAGGCCTTCTTTAAGCTTTCAGGACACGATTAAAGGGTTTTCCAAGGATATTTCTTCATTCAAAAGGATATAATTACACCTAAACAAGTTATCATGTTTGTGTGCTACAAGTACAGAAGCAGCCCTCACAGGACTTGTCTAGACATTTCCACGGTGTTTCTTTGTTCTTCTTGTAAAGGTGTTGTGTTTTTTTTTTTTNCTGCACCACCATCCAATTCTGTTACTATTTTCATCAAGTTCGTTCTTAATTTCTGATAAGAGAAGACTCTTTCCTTTACAGAACCTGCGTTTTCTCAAATTTTCATTTTACAGAAATTTGCCAGGAAATGTTTTGTAAATCCAGAATGATTTCACCCTTTTTAAATGCAAGAAATCCTCTCTTTTCCTGATCTTTCTCAGCTTCTGGTTTCAGTTCTTCAACCAGAATAATCCAGCAGTGGCCTTTTAAAAATTGAAGCAACAAATTGAAAGGAAATTGCCACCCAACATAATGCAGACCTGTGACTGTGCAGAGGGTTATTGCCTCAATCAATTATCTGTAACCTCAGACGAACAAATTTAAAAAACCATTACATATGTTAATATATGCACAACAGTGTTCCAGCTGGCTTGCACCAGTGCTACAATTATGCATAAAAGTCAGGAAATTATGTGTGGAAAGGATAATGAGCAGCATTGTCTGCCCAATTACTAAGTTTGCATATGCAAACAATAATTTTGCAAATCTGTGCCTGGCAAGCATTTCTTCTGAAGTTGCATCAGCAGCTCTAAGGTTAACTGTAGCAGCAAAGTAACCCAAAACCACCTCAACTCTGCTTCAACCCATCCTCCCTTTTTTAAAGAGAGAAGAAAAGCACTTCATCTGAGGGTGATTAGGTAGGAAAGCATGCCGGCCCAGCTCCAGCACAATGTCTCTTCCTGAAAGGCCAACCAAGGGTGTTGCTTAAAGCATGTATGCCAATGTCTGTAGGGACCCCAGTGGAAAGCCCAGGTAACTGGGAATTACACTTCTTTTTTCAGGGATTCAGATTTGTTCCTGCTCGACTCTCGAACAATCTGGGCTGCAGAAGAAGGGTGGCTGGTGTTTGACATTACTGCAACCAGTAATCACTGGGTGGTAAACCCACAGCACAATCTTGGCCTGCAGCTATCTGTGGAAAGCATAGACGGTGAGTTTCAGACAACAATGTCAATGAGTCTCCGTTTCGGGTATATGATCCCAACCAGGGGAAGCCTTAAGCATTCAGTATTCTTTCCTTTGAATAGGATTTCATGAGCATATTTTTCCTGAATTTGCTTAAGGCGCAAGTAATGATTAGAAAATTAAGTCTATACACATATTTCAGGTGAAGGATGTACTCAAATGCTTTAACAGATTGGGAATCTGTATGTAGGCATGTCAGTATTAGCTGTGTACACCCCCCCGTCACTGTATGTATACAAGGCTGGCAACAAAGCACAACAGAACCACTTTTGCATTTCTCCAGCTATGCTCCCTGTACCCACCGCTTCAGAAGAAACTTTGCTATATGTAAAAAACCAAAGCTGAGTGATGTAAAAGGCTGGTGTCAATTGGCACAGAAGTCCTTTCAAATTCAGAAAATACTTAGGAACCATTTTCATTTCCTCTGTGGCAGTAGAAATGATCAGTAAAGTCATGCCTGGTCTGGGCTCTAAGTTCTGCAATACTCGAGGTACAAACCTGTGACGATTGGGAATGTGAGGGAAGAGCTGGCTCTCAAACATCTTCAGAAAGGATCTGTTTGGAATCAGGCTGGGAATTTTCCTAACCAGGTCTTAACTAAAGAGCCATGCTGCTTTGTCCTGAAGTTGAGATTCCTAATGCTCACTTGGAGACTTGCGCAGGAAAAAGAAAGTACCCCGGATGTTCTGGAGGGTTCCCAGGACCTGGGACCATCTGGAACCACCTGGCTGCCCCACAGGAGAGGTTAGGCAAAACTGAAAACTATTATAAATAATCTGAATATAGTTATCTAAGGATAACAGACACCTTCATTCTCCAGATACGCATCTATGATATCACTTGCTGTTTTTTATGAACATTTCCAGTAGGTGGTATTTTGCAAAGCAGTTTTGAAATAGGCAAACTAACAGTCATTACGTGAAAGGGTAATTTTACTCTGGTGAGACCTGTGCACTGAGAGGTGCACAGGGTCTGTTGTAACCTGCCCTCTCTGGGTTTCTGCATTCACAGATCATTCAAACACAGATACAAAGCAGGAGCTTCACCATGGAAGTTACCAGTCCCCACCCCAATGACAGGTGCCTTTTGCCATCTTTGCATAAAGATTCAGATTCAACCTGGTTTACAAGTTAATCTTAACTCTTAAAGCTAAAATAGTAAGGAAAATTAACAGCCAAGACAAGCTTTTCCTGTTTTCAAATACTTGTCCTTGCTTTTAGTTTCCACTTTGCCTCCTAAAGGAAATACTTGGGATTACAGACATTGCGTCCACAGCCATGGCACATTCATTCAATTCTGGTTCACACAGAGGAAAACCATCAAGACCCAGCTCAGAGTCCACAGAAAGGCAATAGCTGGAAGTAGGCTTAATATCTCTAAACACTATAGATACTACAGTATCACTCTCACACTCTTCTACTAATAAAACCTTATCATTCTGTCCTCCCCATCCTCAGCTAGTGATTTTACAGCAAAGGTCAATCCCTTTTCTCGGTATTAAGGAAGAAGCCAGCTATTTATTTATACGCTACAGATTCCAGCCAAGACTTTTCAGGATCCTGCATACAAGGAAATGCTGCAACCACACACACAGCCACAGTAACTGCTCTGCTGGAGCAATCAGAAGTGGGCTCCTAAAAGCATACAGCCAAATCCATCATAGAGAGAGCCTTCAAAACCAGAATTTCTCAGTTTCAATAATAAGTGCATTCTCATGTGTTACAGGACTCGGTGAAATTTACAAACTCATGTTTGTAAACGTGTTTGAAATAATGTAAAAAGTAACGCTGCTTGCTCAAAACAGATTAACAAAATACGTAAACCAGCCTATCACTGAAGTTAGGAAAGCCAACTCCAGCATTTAAAAAGTAAATACAGAGATACAGGGCCTGATTGTCTGCTTGTCTTCTGTAACTGAGTCCCCTGGCAGCACACCTTTGCTCTCACATTTCTCTACCATACATGTGATTTTTTCTTTCTATTTTGAATGGCAAGGACATGTCCTTCCTTGCTCCCCAAGTTTCATTTTGGATTTAGACCAACTGCATGCTAACAAGAAAACTGCTTTTACACCTGGACTGCATATGAAAATCATATGCTGCAAACACAGCAGGACTTTGATGCAACACTATATGCTTGGACAACCCCCAAAGCTTTAAGTGAATTGTAAAAAAAGATCTTTCCTTTGTAGCTGTCCTTACATACAGAGATCTCCAACCATGAAGCCAGTACAGTCTGTGCAAAAAAAAAAAAAAAAGACATCATGCGTACTGTCCAGATGAAATTATACAAAAGAAATTAACTGACTGGTCTTTGTATTTCTTTGCAATCTTGCCAAGTAAGTCTATCAACAGGTATAACTAGGGTGGAATCAAAGGGTAGGTTTTTGCTCTTAGAAAATGGGGATCAGCTGAAGCAGCAAGCAAAGAAAACATTCAAGTGACTCAGTAGCCTGCAGCAAGCTCTCAGCCCAGCACCCGATACGCCTTGCTCAGCAGCAGCACATGGGAACAGCACCAACCCACTTGGGTTTACTTAGTTTACTACCTGAGATCCCATATCTGACAGTATTAAAAAAGCAGCTTCATAAAAGCAGGTAAGGCTGTGCCCTCTGGCTCGAGAGCACAGCTGTAGTTCCTCTGGGAGAAGTTTGTCATTGTCTAATGGGGACTACATATATGTCCTCGTGTTTAACCTCACTTTCTGGATGTATAGGAAAGTTAGAACCAAGGAGTGGATTTTTCCCACCTTTATTACAAAGGAATACACTACTTCTTGTACAGAGCATTACATGTCTCTTTTCCCCTAAGGAAACATTGTCACTGTACTGGTCTTGAACACATTGGTGTTAAATGAGGAATTCATCGGTCAGATGCTACCTCTTGCTATGCTAATGCAATTCCATTAAACATAGCCGTGTGAAGGTGGGTCCCCTCGTTGCATGCTGCTGACCTAATGTCCGCAGACATTGTAAACGTGAAATAATTTACTCTGGAAAAAACAGAGCCATAGATCTACTTGGTAGTTTAAACAACTTAAAGAAGCAAAAAGGCTTCTTTGAAGGGGCAAGAAAAGCCATAGGAACAGCATTCAGTGGGCTCCTTCCGCTGAGCTTGTTTCCAGGAAATAAGGCTTCAGTCTGGCAGAGCCCGAGCACAAGTGGAACTACTTATATATTTAGCATTAGCTACTTGCTTAAGCACTTAGCGGGCTCAACCTCAAATGTTTAAAATGAAAACTGTTTGGACAAGTTTCCAGAAAGGAGCTTAAGCTGAAGAAGTTGATGCATGTCCACATATAAATCTACATACATGAATTTCTGCACTTGCTCTTTTAGCCTGAGCTTTCCTGGTGCCCTGTCCCAAGATTAGTTTTGCTTGACCTGGTTTGCGAGGCCCGGCCCCACTCCTCTGCCCATGGCATGCTGTGGGACCTGGTCATGCCAGGCAGTGCCATGAAAACCCCTCCTGAGCCAGTCCTTTCCGCAAATTCCAAATATTGCAGCATCGCACTTGCTCATTGGGCTGCACACTTTTAGAAAAATATAGAATGGACTGCAGCTGAGGCTGGTCCACTTCTTGGCCTAGACCTTTGACCATAGCCCCTTTTTTGGGGTCCATCACATTTACCAGCCTTTGGCCACATGCAAGAGCTAAGATGAAAACAATTACATAAATACAATAATTTTTAAGTCTGCCATTGGCTACTCCTTTGGCATTTACTTTATTCACTTTAAAAACAGCAGTTATAGAAAACTACCTAGAAATATTTCAGGTTACCACGTTCTTTCTGCACAGTAGTCAGAAGTTAGGAAGGAAATTTTTGTTAGGGACTCTGGAGCCCCTCACCTGCTCTCCATGGTCAGGCTGCCTTTCAGGGCATCTCTAAGGAACTGTCGGCTATCCTGCGGCTTATTTGATTTGTGACTGACAAGGCCCAGCTCTGTTCTTAGCAAAAACGATCACAAAAGCCATTAACATAACTTTGATTTAACTGCAGTACTCAGTAGCTTGCAGCAGAATAATTCTGGATATCACCCCTCCATTTCACAACAGCACCCAGACACTCTTTGGGGAGAACAGGGAGAAATGTTAAATATTCCACTGCCACCTGCTCCTTGCATCTTTTGTAAACAATGATTTCATTCTACAGCAAAACCACTTAATCATCTTTCAGCAAAAATAAAATTAATTTAAAAGTCCAGGATGCAGAAAGCACACACAGTGATCAATGGCTTTGAAACAAGGTTATCAGATACAGGAGTGCTGAGATACAGCAATAAGCAAAACATCTCTGAACATCTGAACTATTTGTTTCTCTCAGCTGCAGCATATCTGGAACTCTGACAACATTTCATACAAGGCATTTTTATTTTAAGTTAATAACCTTCCAGTGGGAATTTAGTGTTCCTATGGGCTGAGTTTTATGGTTCCTTTTACAGGCTCACTTCAAATTATAGGCTGGTGAACTTAAAGAAACCCCTCTAAAGAATGCACGAAAAGTTAATGCTAAGCGGATTTAGGGTAAAATAATTATATGTAGGAGTATTTTATGTAACTTTTACATGCAGATATAAAATGAAGTTAGCTGTGCTAAGCTGCTCTTGTCAGAAGCAGCTTTGCTGATTAAGTCCAGGCCCTTGGTGGATCAATGCACGCGGACATGCCTAGGAACCATCCTTATGGACCAGACAGCAGCTCTCCTCTTGTTGTATTTACCACGTCTGCTGAAAATGGAAAGTTGCTGCAATCCTGCTTAATGCTGTTTTGTTATTAAGGGCAAAGCATCAATCCCAAACTGGCAGGTCTTATTGGAAGGCACGGCCCGCAGAACAAGCAGCCATTCACAGTAGCCTTCTTCAAAGCCACCGAGGTTCATCTCCGCAGTATTCGCTCCACGGGAGGGAAGCAAAGGAGCCAGAACCGATCCAAAACGCCAAAGAACCAGGAAGCTTTCCGGGTGTCGAACATTGCAGGTACAGTGAGGTTTGCTGGGTCAGTGCTTCTAGGTGGGGGCTGATGCTCTGCTGGGCTTGACACTAGATGGGAACAGTTTTTCCCATAGTCAATGCTGGCTGTTGTCTCTTTGGTCTACCACTAGTTTTCTGTTGCTGGTCTGAAACTACTTGGGATTAGGGATTATTCCAAAAAAATTAGAAAAATGTTTCTTTGGAACAGCGTTAAACTGAGGGATATCCTAATCCAAATTTAAAAACAAAAAAGCCATCTAAACAAAATCTCCAACATAAAATATTTATCTTGAAATTTACGATAATTACTTTAAAACAAATAATAAGTGATCATCATAACAACATATTTCAGTGGATCTGAATCAAAATGCTGTAGGTTTTCAAGAGGTTGCAATTTTAAATTCAGCCCCCCAAAAGTTTAGTAATTCCAAAGGCTTAGCACGGAAGAGGAAAGCCCATGCTTTGCTCAGGATAACTGCAGCTATTTTGGGGGGAGCTGCGCTTCCTAATATGGAAGAAAACCGTCAGGCATTTAAAATAGAAACGTGGCTTAATTATGAGATACCTCAGAATAGCGGGCCCTTGGTGACCTTCCCAGCAGGAGCCACAGCACAGGGCTAG
Organism: Anseranas semipalmata; assembly: GCA_013399115.1. Taxonomy (NCBI): domain Eukaryota; kingdom Metazoa; phylum Chordata; class Aves; order Anseriformes; family Anseranatidae; genus Anseranas; species Anseranas semipalmata. The sequence continues at coordinate 2,465,677 of VXAA01003467.1, forward strand.
CTCCGCTGAGGGCAGCGGCAAATTCCAGCTCTATTTCTGCGAGCATCTTGCTGAATGGAAGCTTGCAAGAGATGGAAGGAGAAGGACAACCCAGGGCACAAGACGTGACTCGCCTTTCCCTGGGGCTGCTTGGGGTGACCTGCAGGGCTCTGGGAGAGCTCTCACCTGTCAGTCATGTGGCAGCTTCCCCGCATTTTATCAGGTCATTCAGATCCTAGGACTAACAATGTTTTTCTGCAGGTCTGGAGGTAGGTGTGGCTCCCCTGACCTGCCCACGTGTATGTATCTCTGTACCTCGCACCCAAAATCCTAGTCTCTTAATGTGGTTTTCCACGGCTTGTATTTCTGAGCTCTGGGTTTTGCAGTTCCCCTAGCAATAGATGTTTTGCAGTATAAGTGTGTTTTTATTTTCTGATACATCCATTCATATTTTAAAGCATGGGTAGTGGACAAAAGAATTTCTTTTTTCTGTGAGCAGGTTAGGAAAGCCCCTGCAACCAGTGTCTGCTTGCAGCCTGGGGACCCCATGTTGATTTAGTTTCCAACATTTAGAAAAAAAAAAAAAATACTGGTACTTCTACTTGGGGCTGCACCTCAGGCTATATGTCCAGGAAAAATAACGCTGAAACTACACCAACGGTTGTGGTTGTTCACATCCGCGATTCAGACCCATGCTTTATTCTTCGGCTGCGCCACGAAGCACTGTCACCCGCTGTGAGAAGGCTGTACTCTGGTTACAGCTGCAAGAACAGATTTCACATTATTTTCATGTCATAACATTGCCTTTGCAGGCCTGAAGGTGCAATTATCACGCACAGTTCGGAACGCAGAAAATAGCTAAAGGTTGCTTTTCCCTATCACTCCTTTCACAAGTGCTCTTTAATACAGTAGGCAATAATCAAAGAGATCTGGTTTTTGCCAACATGAGGTCAGAGGAAGCCCTGGGGGGAGGGGATGTTTTCCCAGGATGAAAGCTTTTGGCTTTTTGCAAAAAGCCAGAGGTGCATTTTATATTTTAAGACTAAAGCACGAGAAACTGGAAACGGTTTAAAAAAAGAAAAGCAGCAGGCACAACAGCTGAGCAGCAATGCCCTGCTCCCTGTTGCGCGCTGCTGGGGGTGCTGGGGCCGCCCAGCCTGACAGCCCCGCTCCCCCGCAGAGAACAGCAGCAGCGACCAGCGACAAGCCTGCAAGAAGCACGAGCTCTACGTCAGCTTCAGGGACCTGGGGTGGCAGGTAAGGGCTGCGCGTGAGCGGTGCGAGCTGGGGTGCCTTTGCAAGTCACTTGTCAGGCTGCTAGAGATTAAGCCAATAAGTGGATTCTTTTTTTTCTCCTGGGGGAAAAAATTGCGTATTCCCTTTAGCATGCTTAGAAGTGTTTCTGCAAAGTTAGGGTATACAAATACTTCGTGTGAGGCTGGCCAAAATCTCAGCACACTTAAGTCCTTGTGAGAAACTGAGGCCCCCGAGTTCCCTCCGGCAGCACCGAGCACACATCCTCCCTCTAGCTATTCTTTTAGACCTGGTTAAAGAGGCTTTCATTTCTGAAAGCTTGTACCTGCCTTTCAGCAATGGGTTCAGTGATCCTTTTGGACTGCTGGGAAGACACTGCTAAATGGGTAATAAAACTAAACCCAGAAGTTCAGCTACTCCACGGGCATGTTTGCAAAGCGGGGTGGGTTCCTACAGGAAAAGCAGCTGCTTTAGAGGTCTATAAGATGGCACTAGAAAGGCCAGTGTACCAGATTTTTATTTTGCAAGTTACTGTAATTGTATGCAGACATGTGAATTGATAGATTTATGTGCCATTCTACTTTGGGTTTCACTGCACAATATTTCTGTCTTTCTCCACAATCTAATGTCTTCAATTAATCAAGGACTGGATCATCGCTCCAGAGGGCTATGCTGCGTATTACTGTGAAGGAGAATGTGCTTTCCCATTGAATTCATACATGAATGCTACAAATCATGCCATTGTGCAGACACTGGTAGGTGTAATTAGCTTGTGGTACAGTTATTTCTGATAGGGGCTACTCAGAAATAAGTTTACAGCAAAAAAAATCTCTAAGCTAACAAGAGTCTGCGTTAGCTCTTTAAGATGCCTGCAGCATCTGGCTAAACATGTCTAGCCAAGTGGCCTGAATTAACAGTTGGCTAGGAATTACCCTGTCTTTGCTGCAAGCATTGACATGGTCTCTAGTTTAAAGGGGCCCTATGATAGACATCTTAATGGTGGTATAGTCCCACTGCATGGGAAGGAAGGAGCAGGATGTGAGACCCATTATCAGCATCTCCTGAAAAACTCTGTAAGGATCCACTGCACGCTGCCGCCAAAAGTGGATTTAGGGGCAGGCTGAGAGAGGGGTCAGTGAATCCCGAAATTATACAGCCCAGCTGCTCTGTGGGTGTATTTGTTTTGTGAAGTTGTGCAAAGACATCCAGATGGGAGCCCCGAGCCACCGTGTCCACATGACACAGCGCCTGTGCTCTGGGAGACCACTGGTGGCCCCGGCTGCTTCCCCAGAGCCAATGCACCACGGCAGCGGGCAGGGGCTGGGGGACACGCCAGCGCCGAGCACCCTGGCTGTGCAGCATCCCCAGCTGACCTGCTCGGACACCTCCCCACCACAGCCCAGGTCCCCACACACGTCTGCAGGGCACGGGGAGGCTCACTCCACTTTCTCATCCACATCCCGTGCCCTGTGCACATCTAAGGACAACACTGCAAAAAGCATTAGGGAAACTAGAAGCGTCTACATATCCAAGGGGAGAACTTCTGAGTGCTTTTCTCCTGGAGGATTGGTTTGTATTCGCTTTCCCCCCTCTCCTCAGAGGTTCTGCAGCAAGCAGCCAGGGGACCCCCGGTGCCGCCAGCCACAGGGACGGGGCCCCCCGCCCAGCGCCCGCGGGATTTCTCACAAAACCTCGCCCGCACGTCCCGCAGAGTTTATCGTAACTGGTACACTTCTGCAGAACACTGACTGCTCTGACAAATGGGAATTTTCTAATGAAAACCTGCTTCACTGAAAGATTTCCAACTAGATCTGACTTGGGTGCGTGCGTCAGCCTCCATACATGCAGGGGACATCTCAAGACGTTTGTACACAAAGCCAGGTGTTCAAAACATGTCTGAGTGAGTGCATGGGAGAGAGAGGTCTGCCTGGGAAAGAAAACATGGGGGAGGAGAAGGGAAAAGTCCATCTTAACATGCCTCTACTTTAATTCCCCAGGTTCACTTTATAAACCCAGAGACTGTGCCGAAACCCTGCTGTGCTCCTACCCAACTCAATGCCATCTCAGTGCTCTATTTTGATGACAGCTCCAATGTTATCTTAAAAAAATACAGGAACATGGTGGTACGAGCATGTGGCTGTCATTAGATTCGTAGGAAAGAAAAGGAGTGATTTGTAAAGAGTGGGGTTTGTACGGATCTGTGGGGGAGGGGAAAAGGTTAGTGCTGCGGCAGCGGGCTTAAAAAATCCCAAACAGTTTTTAGGACCGGGCTTCTGAAAGTTCAGACAATGGAACAGTTTCTGCATCTAAGTGGCATTTGAACACATTTTGTTTTAGTTTATTACGGACAATGAGCTTGTAAACTGAAACAAGCCAGACAAACCATTTAAAACCAAATCTGCCTACAAAATTGGCTCCTACAGTACATACTTCTGCAAATGAGTCTTTCAGAAGATTGCAAACTCACCAGTGTTGATTATGAATTAAAAATTAATAATCTATCCACGGTGAGAATGTGCTGTGACCATTAAGCATGTGTAGTTCCTGTAACACAGTTTGCAATAAAATAAGTGAACAAAATATACCTGGATTGAACAGGTATTTTGTTAGAGTTATTACATCCATTCCTCTGTTTGCTTCAATTTCATAAGCAGAAGCAAAGATTATTAGATGCAAGTTCCAGTTTTAAATTACAGTAGCAAAAGCTATATTTGGATTGACTCGAGTTCAAAGGACAAATCAGTCTAAGAAAAAAAAAAAAGAATTTTCTAATTGGCAAGCAAAAGAACTGAGGAAAATAATTCCAAAGAATAAGACTTTTTGGGTATATTTTTGTCAGAGAAAAGTTTCCTCTAGCAACCAGAAAGAATTTGAATTTGCTACGAACTCAAAACAGGAAAGCAGCACCATGTTAAGAAACATTTTGGGATTAAACCTAACATTTAGCTGGGGTATCCTAAGCAGTTACAGAGTTGTGAAAGACAGCTAAAGACCCTGCTCCTGTTTGGAAAATATCCATTGACTTCAATGACAGACCAAGTTCCAACACTTTTTCAAAAATGCGGAGGCTCAAGTGCAGGAGGTGCTGTAAGATGGGACGTACACCCAGCACCACACCAACTCGGCCAGAAACGTGATAGGAAACCTTACTTCCTGGGGCCAGTGGTTATGATACAAAGACACTGCTCTATTATAGGTTTCACCTCTAAAAAAAAAAAAATCACTTCCAAGAGCCACAACAAGCCATCAACAAGCTGAAACCAGGGCAAGAAAACATCCCCTCAAGCCTTTCCTTTTCCTTTTTTAAAGTCACAGGTTACACAAACATCACGGCTATGTAATTAAAACTCAATTAAAGCTGTTGTGATAAGAATACAGAGTAGCAGTAACCAATCACACACAGATTCAAAACTTTGACATACATAGAGATGACAAAAGCAGGATTGGCATGAATTTCACCAGGGAGACAAAGAAAATTCTGTCCAATTAAACACCAGGTCCTCAGCACACTCAGCTCTAAATTCCCAAACTTCAAAAAACAGAACCTCCAACAGATGGGTCCGGAACATAATAAATCCCTGGACTTGGTTTTCTGTGCACACCAAGGGGACAGGGCGATGCAGCCGCAGTGGGAACTTGGGCCCCGGATCCCTCTTCAGACGAGAGTTAGAGAAAGAAGATAAACGAACGCAAACACGTGATTCTGGAAATCAGTCACTGCTCCTCTTCCTTTAGTCACAGACCAAATCCAGACCAGATGCCTCACTTTAAGAAAGAATAAGGAAGAAAAAAATTATTCTCCATGAAATAAATTGGAAACTTGTTTCCGATTGTCTAATTCTAATCGCATTTGAGGCAATTGGTGTTTTCCCAGCAGTTTTCTTGGCAGCAGGATTAGGCTTATGGGAAAGTGGAAGTCCATCCACGATACTGGTAGGTTTTGGACCGCCAGATGTGCCCTGCTTCCAAACCAGGCAACTCAAACATCTGCAGGACCCACAGCGCGCACACTGCGCAAGCAAACTTCGTACCTGGCGCAAGGCGAGGCTCTGACCACACAGTTATGACCAAACGCCAGGACAATAGCTGGAGCCGAAAGAACATCTCCCAGGAGCCTGCAGACAAGACCATCTACTACAAGCAGTCGAGTCAAAACTGCCCTCGGGGCATCTCTTACTTAGAGTGAGGAGTTGAAATCATACAGATTGGAAGCATCTTTTGACATTGTATACGTATATACACCAGTGCTTCTATAAACCTCCTGAAGGAAGTTAAGGTGCTGCCTGGAAAGTGAAAAGCTAATCAGGCCTAAACTTCCACTATTTAGTAGACAAGGGTTAGTTTTTCTTGCGGGTGTTTCAGTGTTGGTGGTCACTGCATTGGTGTATTGCATTTTTAACTTGGAGCACACTATCTTGCTGTATAGGATTCATATATTAAATATTATGTGGGGATTGTTTGTTTTGTTTTTGCTTTTTTTACATAATAGGATTTCTGTTGCTAGGCTCAACATCAGCTTCACTGTTTGTACATTGTTGTGTAAATAGTTGTCACAAAAGCGGAAGAAGAATTATTTATTTCCATCTCTGAATTCCTTTTCAATCACATCCAGGAAAAATGATTCTCATTTCCTAAGAACATTTGTTTCCTTATTTAAGAAGATATTTATTAACAGTTGGCAAAAAGTGCATACACATTTCTGGTTCTTTTCATAGAGCAGTTGTCAGAAGCCTTTTGTACAAACTAGTAAAATAAATCATTGCAATTTTACAAAAGATATCGCAACAACATTGTGTATCTGTGTGGTTATTCTCCCTATATTCAAAGAACCTTTTTGGCTAGGCAATATTTCACCTTGAGCCTCTGTTTTCATGTAGATCAATCTCTGTGTATTGGCAAAATCGGCACATGTCACTATTCGGTGCAGCACCTTCTGTCCAAACACAACAGAGGAAAGAATATGAAAAAATATGAATATGTTTTGCAGCCTGCACTGCAAAGATCCATGATTGAATTATAGTGCAGCTGTCAGCAGCTGTTTCAAAGAAGCAGGGGGTAAATTAGTTCTGTTTACTGCTAACATAGTTCAGAGATTTAGTCATCCCAATAAAATTTAGAGGCACAAGAAAGGAAAAAAGAAACTCCAAAGGAACATCAGCCAAGAAGCTGACATTTTCTAATTTAGATTGTTTTAGCATATTTCAGAGATGCTGCTGGCATGAGGTTTCCTACTGTGGATACCACACTGCATTGCTATGGAGGCAGCTGAAAAAAATAATGGTCTAAATCCCTGTATTAACTAAACATTACATCTTCAGGGCATAACAGCAATTTTTGGGTTCTTGTTTACTTTGAACTGTAAGCAGAGTTGTGCCAGTTTACATAAATGTATTTGCTGATCCAGCGACTTAAATCATCAGCTTTCTGAAGTTAAACTACCATCTTTCACAAGTGATTACAGATTCATGAGTAAATTTGATGCGCTGATCCAAAGCCCAGCAAAGTGTCGCTGGAAAGACCTTTATTGACCTAACTGATGTCTACCCAGGCTTTGTACATCTAGACTAGTTTTAGGAGGAGGACCTTCTGGTAGTTCTCAGTATGGACCAAATTCTCCACATTTAAACCCATTTTAAGTCAGAGGTGGTTCCAGCAAGGGGAAGAAAAAATAAGAAATCATCATGCCTTACAGCACCCAGTCTTACTCTAGAGCAGCCAACAGAAGCTTTACCACCAACTTCAACACATCCAGCCTTATATCATGAAATACCAGTTGGTTTCCAGCTCTGCCACAAGCACACACAATTTGCTGGATATGCTTCGTAGCAGCTTTCCCAGCCTGGGAGCCAAAATACTGTTCCCAAGTTCATTGCAGCCTCCCGTCAGTCCGCAGTGCTACTGTGGCTTTGTCTCTTCATCTACTGTTTTGGAAGAGGAATTCCTGACGTGAATACATATGCTGCCATAAACGGGCAGGGTCATAAAACTTGAGCAAACCAGCTTCAAAACTGCTAGATTTATCTGAGTAATGACATTTTAAAGCACATTTATAACATTTCATAGATCAGTTATTTTAACTTCCTTTCAGGCCAAACTTTGAGGATGTTATGTTTGCTTAATTGAGCTGTTTTAATTCTGTTCCAGTACTGACAATAGGACCCTTGGTCCTTACACAGGAAACTGCCTCTGTTGCTGCCAAGGTTCATATAATAAAAGATAATGATTTAAGTGAGCTTTAGTGTAATCTTAAGATTCCTTATTTTTTATGGAAGTGTCAGCTGTAAAGCCTAAAAACAGAGAGGGAGAGCAGGGCTAGCACAAGCACAGCTCAGCAGTGGTGCCAAGGACCACGGGATTTCCTCTACAGCTCTATTCAATCCATTCAGCTCTGCCTGTGATGGGAACAGACACTCCTGGGTGAAGTAAAACCAGAAAGACATCTTCTGAGTTCAGAATTTGCATTCTCTGTATGTTTCCACACAAATACGCTGCTTGCTGACTTCCACTGCTGCCACAGACACATTATTCACTGTATTCAACCATTCCTTTGCAGAGAAATTCTGCCCAATTAAGTTAAAAGGAGCCTGTTTGAAGTTTTTATTTATCAGGTAATGATTGATTGAAAGAGCTTGAGGCAAAAAACTAGGAGCACTTTATACTACAGTCGTTCATTACTCCAGTACAAAAGCAACGTGGGTTATTATGACCACTTTGAGTTACTCTGTTTTAAATAAAGATATCTATTCCCTTCTGTTTAACGCAGTAGAACTCATATTCCTAAGTCAGCAGCTAAGAAAGATCAGCAGTTTGTGATAACGCACATTTAATGCACTGGTTTGTTTCCCAGTGTTCACACCGTTGTTTCCCCAGGGTCTGTTTGCTGACCAGGCAGTAGGAAAGGATGGAATTTTAACATTTTGAGACTTATTTTGATAGTGTGATGTTTGCCACCTGATGTTTGAATTACTTCCACACATGAAGAAAGCACAGTCTTTAGACAGCTTAAGTTTGGGCTTATATTCATTAGCTTCTCCCCCACCCCATTAGAAAAAATTACTGAGTAAAGTAGGGGAGGAAAAGGGGCTACCATCTCAGGTCCACAAACAGTGGGACAGTCCCTCAGAAAGGTAGCTTTGCACTTGACTAATTTTTAGACCTTTTTTGCAGGCATAGTTAAGCATTTAACCATTTGCAGGATAAGGCTCTATATAGGGCTGCTTGAATTAACCTCACCCTCAAAGAATTGGCTTTGCTTGTCTGCAATAAAACCCAATCCCAGGCCAGTCAGCAGTAATTTGGGGAATGGAGCATTTGTGTCTGGGACTAGGGGGGCTGTATTCACTGCAACATCCCCATAATTAGAAACATGCACTTCCCCTTGCTGAACTGAAAGCTGAAGGGACTCACAGTTAACAGTTCTGGGCTGCTGATAACTTTGGCCTAATGGTCTTATTTTAAGCAGCTCTTAAGAAAAAAGGGAGGGGATGCCTGGACCTCAGATCTGGCATGCTTTAGCGCGTCAGCACCTGTAGCTCAAGCCCAGAACTTCAGGCTGATGCTAAATTTCCAAAGCAGCACATACAGGTTTGGGAAGTCACTGTGGTTGCAAGGTACAAAAAGCCCAATTAGAGGCATCAGGAGCCTTCTATCCCCATTCCTCCCCTTCACCTCCATTGCATTAGCTCTCCACTAAGGCCCAGAGCAGGTGATGGCCCTGGTAGTGGCCAGACACTAGTGGTGACACCAGCAACATGACCTTTGGCTTGGCTAATGAAGGCAAACTGTTCCAGGCTGCTGGATTTATTCCTGTATTATTTGTCGCTGCTGTGTCAGGTGCTCCATATAAAATACATGGAAGCAGAGATTCAGTGTCTGGATTCTGTTATGAAGGGTCAGAGCTCAAAGATATCATTTCTCAAGTCCCAACAATTTAAGCCATTTTGTTCGGCGTTTGTAACAAGCTGTAGACAAGAGCAAAGAGGTCGCTGGCTCTACATCTGTCTCACTTGTGCAGAAGCGCTAGTCAGTCTCTCAAAGAAGATATTTGGGCAATTGCTTAATGAGAACAAATTCCTCATTTAAGCTTCCATCTTCAACTATATACTATGCATACACGAAGGCAGCACAAATCAACACACTCCACTACCCCAAAACAGACCAAAGGAAGAATTTTGCTCTAATTTCTTTATTCATTTCTCAGTGATCTGCTGGCAACACTGACCAGTACTTGGATCCTGAATCTAGAATCTAGATCTCAAATTGCAATGTTCTTCCTTAGCAGGGAATAATCTGGCTGGACTGCAGTTTTAGGACTTATTTTACTCCAAGGCCTTATTTTAAGGAACCTCAGGGCTAAATCTCTGAGTGGACAGCAAGCAGAGGTGGGACCAGGCATTTGTGAGAAGTGTGCAGCTACTCACTTTGTACCTGTACAGCCAGCTGTTAAAATCTCTCAGGGTTCTCCTGCAAACCTGGCCAGTGGTTTTGGGGAGAAGGAACGCAGCATTCACAGAGGTTGGGCCACTGTTGACTTGGAGCAACTTTAATCAAGCAATCTTTTTCCTAACAGCAGGACAGAGACCCACCCAACCCCCAACCCCCCCCCCCCNATGCACAAGCAATTTCAGGTTCAGCCCATCAGTTGTTTTGGTTTCACATGACTACTGAGAAATCAACTGTAAAAGCTGGTGCAGTAATATACACACATACCATGCACAGAACGTGAACTATAAATACTGGCAGGGAGTCTGGTTTAAGAAGCTGCAGTTAATGTTGTGTCAGAACAGCCCTTGGAACCCCCATTTCCAGAGATTTATATTGCAGGGGGGTGGGGAGGGAATAAATACGATTTTGCTGGAACATTGCCTACAACTTCTCAGCCATAAAACCTTTATTTATGGCTGTTACACAGCATGAAGGATTCAATTTGTCCTTTGTTATGAATTTCAGTGGATCATATAACTGTTTACTTCCAGATATTTTTAAAAAGTTGGCATTTTTGGTTTGCAGGAAAACAAAGCTCTTCATCGCCCATACCGGTGGGGATGTGCTCACACCACACTTGATAGAGACAGTATAGTGTGGTCCCAAAGTTCAGAATACCTACTGGGTCCACAGGAGAGAGTGAGAAGTAGTAATGGACTTTCATGAGCTCAGTGTGCTCGGGGATGAAGACTAGGCTCTAGACTGAAGCACACCTGCCCAAACCTCCACCACCTTGGTTGGCGGTTCTTGTCGCTGAGTCACAATCTCACAGCCCTTTCAGTCTTTAGTCCGGTATGGCAGCCAGCTCCCTCCAAGAGCTGCTGGAAGAACTGCTGCAATACCTCCAGCATCACAGGAATAGGTGGAAAGCATAACCAATCCAAGGCACAAACTGTATCAACTCTTCCCGGCTTTGTGATATTTCCTGCTTCTAGTAGCAGCTGAGAGCAAGATGCTCAATAAAAAAACATTGCGACTAGGGCAAGCTGTGTGTCTTCAGCAACACACAGCACTTGACAGCCTGATTCCTCTGCAGTAGCAATGTGGAGTCACAATGACAATCCTATTAATTAGCACTTGCAAAGCACCGTCTTCAAAGCCTTTCCATTGGTATTGGTTAAAAAGGAAGACTGTATTTTGCATTCATTTATTTCATGTTTCTCATCTGGCTCAAGAACAAGCCTTGAGAAACCTGTTGTTTGGGCAAGAGGTAACAGCCTCAAGTTAAAAGAGATGGAGACTCCTTCCTGGGAGATGTGGGAGACTAACAGCAAATTAAGCCCATAGGTCGATTCTTATGTTCTCCAGATGGGAGTGACAGTCTTTGAGGAAGCGGATCTGGTTTTCTGCTGCAGCACCTCTCAGACAGTAAAGAAAAGGAAAACATCTCCACCAACACTGCAGGATACAGGAGTTGCTTTTGCTTCATTTCCAGACCATGTGTCAAACATACTGTGATGTCTCCTCAGATGCATCCTCTTTCCCTTTATGAAAAGGAATAGAACAGGGAAACATCAACACTGTGGTTCGCCTACCTCCTCTTGAAATATCCTCAGTAGATGGAGAGCTGAACAGACCAGGAGGATTGCTGCCATTGAGGTCAGCCCCTGGCTGATCTGTTAAACACAGGAGTGATATTCTGTGGCTCCTTACAAACTGAATGTCTGTGCCATGCTGCAAGCAAGCCACAACTAATCCCCCCAAACACCCTTCTTCTGTGAATACGCTTGGACAAATTAAAAACCTTTACTGCAAGCTACCAAAAATAGTGTAAGCCACATGCTTTCACAAAAAGACATGGGATGCTGATGCCCCTACAGCAGAAGAACAGATATGAGCATCTGGTTGCAGAGTGGCCCACCTTTATTATGAGGACAACCGTTTTTCCAGTAAGGCTCTGAGGCTGAAGATAATACTTCCATTACTTGTCATTAACAAGGCAAGCATTAATAAGCTTTGCTGTTCCTACTGCTCCTTGATGGCAGCAGAATATAGTTGACCCATTGCCAGGGGAAGCAGTAAAACTGACCACAGGCTACCAAGCCTCCAAGGCCCTTAATAAAACAGTGCCAGCACCAAGGATTGAGCTATTAGAGCGTGCCTCATGATGTTGTTTAGAAGAGAAGGGATTTCAGATGCCATGGAGGTCCACTAGACACCAGCATGGAAGGAGACAAAGACAGTCAAGGGGTTGATTGGGAAACATTTATTGTACTGGGTGGCTGCAGAGAAGAAGATCAAACACTGGGGAACCAGGCACTTCTTAGCACTTGCAAATGAGCTTGCTTCAACCCTTCTGATGTTTATTTGTCCAGCACTAATGTCAAGCCATCTTCCTGAACTGCCAGAGATTTTCCAGCTCTTAGCCTGCTTTCGGCAAGACCTCACCACTGCTGTGCTTTGGATACCTTTGCAGCCATATACATATATGTTTCCATGTTTTGTTTGTTTTTAATACATGTGCATATGTACAATTAAGAAAAGTAAGATAGCTTGACTACTACCCTAAGAACTGGAGAGCTGAACCCCCATCTAGGTTTGAGAAAGGGCTTCACCATCTACAGTAGCTTCAAACAAAGGAAAGTAGCAGATGGAAGGACAGAAGGAATAAGCATACTCGCCTTTTGCCAGATAATAGATGTCTGTGGATCAAATTTAGCACTTATGCTCATGCAACTAACCCTGAATTACAAGTACATAGAAAGGTGGAACATACCCAACATCTCTTATGTCTCCAAAACACTGCCACAATGCTTCTGTGCATATATTATCTACAGGTATCACAGACAGAAGCCATTTGGCTCTCACTGGTCCTGCTGCCACCCAGACTTTGGCAAGCCTGTTTGATGCTCCCTGCTTCTGGAGCCAGGTGACAACAATGTTTAATTTGATTTAGCTTTAGCTTTCAGATCTCTGGCAAGTGGCAGAAAACCTACACATAGGTTATCATAAAGAAAAATGTAGGATTGAACAACTTGCCACAGGACACACACACGAATTTGCAGAAGAGTGATCTGGGTCAGGCATTGGGCAGGCTTTCCCACTACAATATTTGTCACATAAAACATACAATCAACATCTGCTCCTCCCACCCTCCTCTACATATGAGAACCTTCTGAGGAAAAATAACATTTACTCAATCAGCACACAAAAATATTGAGCTACAGCTCTTCTCTCTTTAGTCAAATTGAGGAGAGACCTTTTCTGTACAGTGACGACTGATAAACACCGTGCCCTATACTTTAAGTCTTCATTGCCGGTGCCTACCTTAATTGCTGCTTCCCATTTGCTTTGGCCTCTTCTCAAAGCAAGCAGCACATATAATTGCACACCAAGGGAGATGTCAGCCTCTGATCTGTCTGACCAGTTTCTCCCAGCAGTAATTTAGGAGTGTCTCCATCAGTAGTAGACTTAACCAGCAAATGAGAGCAGCTTTAAGATTCAGACATTTCCAGAAACTGAAGAATTTTCTCTGTTCGATAGGATGTTGTCATATTTGGCTGCCAAAACCGTTTGTTGTGCTGTATAGGCCAAAATGAAGCTCAACTTCATGAAGTTGTTCCCTTGTACTCATTGAGGCTAGCTCATCCTTAAGAGAAGACTGCCACATCCCAAGTGCTAACTTGCAGGGAGCAGTCATGAGCAACCCAGAGCTTGGTCAGGCACTGGCAGCACATCCCTGCGGGGATTGCCCGTCCGACACACCCAGGACTGCACACCACAGCACCAGAGCCATGGGTTTCTCACTGTGCCTTGGGCTCTTTCACCTCTATCCAGTACATCTAGCTCAGGGAAAAGCCCAGCATATTCAGAACCACCACTCAACAATTTCAGGGGACTCTGCTGCTGTGCAGCCAAACCCCAAAGCTGTCTGGCCATACAAGAAGCCCATGCCCACAGCTGCCTGCCAGGGTCCCCCTCTGCCCCTTCCCTTTTCTTCCCCATTTATTTGATTGCATTAACATGAAGAGTAACAAAGTTTGTGGTGGTGGGACTGGATTTTCTCAGTCAAGTTCACTTAAATACATCTAGAATACCATATATCCACCAAGCTATATATAGATATAGCTACATTAAAGAAAAAAAGCCCTGTACTTCTGGAAGCCACAAGGCCAGATTATCTGAATTACTGTCATTACCAAAATTGCTAGCTAAAGAAGGAACTTCCAAGCAGAATGCATTGCTCTAGCAGTTTGACTATAGGAACCACTGTAATTACACAAAGTATTTTAAATCGTGCCAGTACAAACAAGATCTGGAAACGGAAAATACCGTGCTAGTCATTGCATCTGGAAATTAATGGTTGGCATGGAAATGCATGGAACTGGTTACTCATGCTGAGCAGTGGGCATGGTGAAGTCATGTCCACCACCGCTCCCTGCTACCTTTGACTACAGGCAAAGGTTATTTCCACAGTCTCACCCACACTCCTGGCAGCCTCCAAAAGCAAGTCCTGCTTCTCGCAGGCTGGGCTGGCATCGCTGTTAGGGGAATCTCAGCTCACAACATCCCCAAGTGCCAAGAAAGGTGCAATGTGCAAAGGCCACGGGGTAACACAAGGCACACCAGCCCTGCTCCAAGCAGGAAGTAGGTGTCCTTCACCCTGCTGGACAGCCCATATAGAAAGGGCCAACTTGTCCTGAGAATCCTACAGGATTCCTGGTGAGGACCAGTTCTCAGGCTCATGGTGACCCACACCCAACAGAGCTCATCCATGTAGAATATTTTTGACCCCCCTCTAAAAGCTTTTTTCATACTGAAAATGTATATATCTGACAGGCTTTTGTGACTCTGCAAGAAGCCCAAAGCCAACATTGCTAAAAAATACTTACCTTAAGCAAACGCTGTCACTCTCTCTCACAAGACCAAAGCAATATCATGCACAAAGGGGCATTTTAGTGAGTCTATTTGGAATAACAAGTTTTAAGAACTTCTTTCTAAAAACTTTCTTCTAAGAAGAGTTTGTAATCAAGACTTTTCCACTAAAAAAAAAGAAAAACAATATAGATCTTTACTTTGTAGCAACCTCCAGATTCACCACTGCATCCATCTGTCTGTACGTGCCCGAGGTTTACCAGTCAGGAACAGCATTTCTCCCCAGTCTCCCTAGAAGGAAATAGCTGCGAGTACAAAGCAGAGAGGGACAAAGCAGAATTTTGTCCATGTCTACCACACCTAGCACACTACAGCCCCGACACACGAGCAGCTTCCTTCCGCAACCCTGCTGTCCCGGCTGCAGGTGCACGTGCCAACGGGACCATTGTGCCTTCACAGGCTGCGCTCCTCCGTTGCGCAACGTCCTGAGGACTAATCTCCAAACATGATCAGCCTGGAGAGCGGCTGTCCTTATCTATCGCAGAGCAGCTGTTGTGGACTTCTGTCTACAAGATCAAAGGAAAGCTTATTCCCAGAAAACAGCATTACTCAGAAAGCTGGAATCGGCTCGTTCTGGGATAAAGCTCAGCACATCCCACCCAGGGTTGGGGCGCAGACCAGCACTATTGCTGCAGCCAGAACTGCAGGCTGAGCTCTGCTGTCCCAAGGACAAAAGCAAATAAGCTTTCAAAGGCAGAATATCAGCTCCCAGCTCCTACTCTACACACCATCTGTTGCAAGCGATGCTCCTAGTCCCCTGCAAGGATAACACAACACCCACTCTTCCTTTAAGGATGCACCCAGGCTCCAATGGCCAAGTTCGGAAATTCAGGACTCTATCGTCTGCTGAGTGGGAAGAGCTTGCAGGAGCAGTCCCTACTCTGTGCTGTGCTCCCCTGTAACTGCAGTGCTCAGCCAGTGGGCAGAGCAGGAAGGGTAGCAGCACAACAAGGCACCAAATGCACCACCAACAGAGAGGTTTTGCCAGCCACAGCAAGCGAGGCAACTACGTGACTTGCCTGTGTACATGACCAGCCCTGACTCCTGGACACAGCCAAGAAGGTGAAGCCGTAACAAGCCAAGCACTTGAATAATAGTTTAAATAATAAATAATATTAGGCAAAGAACACTGCACAGAAACTCCTCTCACAGGTTTCACACAGTATTTTGAGCTACAGTCCATTCTGTGATCAGCCCCAACATCCTGCCCCCTATAACCAGGCTGTCTGAAGACCAACAGATGTGGGCAGGAGAGGCCGTTGCCTGCTGCGTCCTGCACGAGATAGCAGCAACGATGTGTCTTGCCCAAGAATTCCTGCAGGCTGAGCTCCTCCACGCCCTGCTTCTGGCCGTTCAACCACACTGCCACATTTCTCAGTCATTCCCAACTACCACATGATGCTATTTAAGACTACAAAAAATAAAGCTTACCTCTCCAGAACCAGATTTCAGCTTTTTCATTTCTGCCCCACAGACACTTCCCAAGAGAAGCAGGTTGCAACACCAAGGTAGCACCAGCACCTCATTCTTCCAGCAAGAGGAATGCTCACATCTTCCCAAAGTCACCAAAGCATCAGAGGCCGTAAAGCTTTTCACCTCCTCAGGAGGAGCCTTGCTCTCTCCAGCCAGGCCTCCACCACAGAGCTCGCAGCTCAACTCAGCAAAAAGTTTGAAATGCTGTAACTCAGTCCTCTTTGAGACCTTCTGATTTTCACCTCATTTGGTGATAATTTACCCATCAGGTTTTCTCAATCAGAAGGATTCATTTCCTTTTCCCCCAGGTGGTACAGCTTAAGTACAGAGGAGCCTGTACCTGCTCTTCTCAAGGCTCCAGCCCCAGGAGCTCACTAATGAAGCAATCATCTGTTTGCTAAGTGCATGCTGGTGTTCACCTTCACCTAACTGTATTGTGCCATTACACAGCCTTTCACAGACTCCTCCGCTGGCCACACGAAGCCACCCACGCGCTTGGCCCTGCTGTGTTGGGACTTTCTGCCCAACATCACTGCGGGGACCGGGAGGTGCCCACCTCTGCCCTGCCTCCCCCTCCCCGTGGGCTCTCGCAGGCAGGCCTGTCCTGGCACCGGCAGGGAGAGGCAGGAGGCCAGGCATGCCTCCGAGCGGGGCCTGGGCTGCTTGCAAATGGCAGGTGGGCAGAAACAGCAAGAACTGCAGAAATGGGGGGCAGAAGCAGTTCCTGGATCCGCGGAAGTGCCTAGCTTTAGGTTTGACTCAGCCTGTGCTTGGACAAGCAACAAAATTATTGACCTAACCGGCTGCGCTCACCTGGGAGCACACATTTTCTGCGAGGCAGGTGGCTACCTGGGTCCTTCTTGGGCTTGATTTTGACGTGCGTTTCAGCAGTGCTTTCGAGTCATTCTTCTTCTATCATTTGTAAGGCAGCTGGGGTGACTCCAGTGAAATCACTGGGTGACTGGAGAGCCCGGTGCAAAAAAGGTAGAGTTTTCTTGTCCCATGGCTGGTTGGTAGTAAGGACTGCTCCCAAGATAGCCCCCTCTCAAGCCTGTCTAGAAAGCTGGAGGGGCCCACGCCTGGAGAGGGGCTGGGAGCCCTGCCCACGCGTGCGGGCGGACGTGCGCGGTCTCACATGCCCAAGGCCGCACACAAGGAAGTTTGGTAGCATCACAGAAACCTCTTCCCCCTCACAAATTATTTGAAAAAGCAATTGGAGGCTGCGCTATCTTTTCCCCCGTCCTATATCAGCTTCCCAAGCACTTCCGCGTCTTCCTCTAAAGCCAGAGCTTGTATGATTAGCGTTACTTTAATGTGGTCTTTGTTATTTTTGCATCTGGGTTCCACATTTAGGAATTCAGCACTTTGCGATGCAGCCGGGATAGAGTGACAGCGATCTGAACTGCTTAACTGGTTGTTTACCAGTTCCCCTGTTTTCTGCATATAGATTTTCCTCCCGTTTAAACTGACATGCAGTGCTTCCCACACTCCCGCAAGGCTGTGTTTTAACAGTGAGTTTGTGAGCATAAGGATTGCATTAAAGCACACAATGTCATAATGCAGCCTTTACTGTATCTTAAGTGATTAACACAATGGAGTATTTAAAAGGCTGCTACAGAAAAAGTTCCTATACTGAGCTTTGATATTTGCTACACTCACTTCTGTACACTAAACAAGACATAACTCAGTACGATATGGAAGGAATTGGATCTGGAGTCTTGATCTCTATTTCTCATCACCCACTGCATAACATTGGGCAGGAGGCATCACCCATCAGTGCCTCAATTTTCCTGTCTGTAAAATGAGGGTGGTGACACATTTTTATTTTGCAGACGTGGCAGGATTTTTCAAGGAACCACTATGATGAAAAGCATGCAAAGCCCTGGCACTGTATACCAGAGGCACAGTGTATGCCAAGGGACCTGGCGAGGGGTAAGCACACCAGTGAGCAGGTGAGCACCAAGTAGCCGCAGGACCTGTGCAGTCCAGCTGCCCCAGAGCAGGGTCACTTCCAAAGCAATAGCAAATGGGAAAACACGTAGCAGGTCAGAAACTGGAAAGTATTCGGCCACCATCCACCTATCCTCACACAGGCAATTCAATTGCTTTCTCTCTGCTACTCTGCTGAATGGGAAATTTGCCCTCTCCAGATATTTGTGATGCGTCACATCTCAGCCTGGCGGACAGGCAGATCTGCCAGCTGAGGATTTTATAGTCCCATCAGGGAGAAGAAGGGAGTGAGTTGATCCCATGGCTATGGAGAAATAATTACGAGTTTTTGTTGAGTAAGATTTAGAAAAAAAAACAAACAAACTAGAAATTGCTGAGTGTCTTAATTGAAACAAATTTCAAATTTTTACTTTTATCAATAATTGTCTTTTCTCCACTGAAAAATACCTCTTAAACTTAAAAAAAAAAATCTATGAAAAAGGGTGTTGTGTAAGTAAAGTACAGATATCAGGCATGGGGAAGGTATCAGGCATGGTTCCAGGTTTAACTTTTGTCAAAATCTGAAGGAAAGATGTGTAAAGAATTTTTAAAACATACTCATTTTTTTATCAGAACTTTATGTTAAAATGTAGTTGCCATTTTTCAGTCTGTCCTCCACAAAAAGCAAATTTGAAATTCCCCAGACCTGTGTTTTCCAGAAAACCAAGTTTAAGCGCAGGCACAACACAACACGTACAAGGCCAGGGGAAGGGGGCTTGCAGGAGGAGCACCGAGCGATGGCAGGAGCAGCCTCTGTTGATGGGAAAGGCTAAAACAGCAGCTATTTTAAACTCGTGTCAGCGCAAAAACAAAGCTCTTGTTCAGCTGACTTTGGGGATGGAAGAAGATTTCAGCTCATTCCTTAACTGTTTAAGGGATTCATTCATTCATGGAAAACAGTGGGTCTGCATGGGTCAGCGAGTGGGGAAATAGGGGTATCCCTGCCGGCTGCAGGCACAGCTCTAACTGATTTAGCTGGAGCGCCCGAAGCAGCGCACCGAAAGGGCCGAGTATCCGGCAAAATTAAGAACAAAGAGGTCTAAAGAGACTGTCGAGCGGTGCCGGAGAGATCTGAGGATGCAGTGGGACTTTTCTGTCACTCCTTTTTGCGTTTGCATGACAGTGATCTGGGACAGACCTAAATCATCCTCATGGTTTCCTACTGCCTTGTACTTGTTCCTGAGTTCACATTTCTCAAAGAAAGTTGATGCTGCTTTGAAAGCTTGCCTTGTTTTCTCTAATTCAATCCGGAAAACATTCATATTAATACCAACAGATACCGCCCACACGCAAATCAGAAAAATTAAAGGGCATTGCAAAAGTGACTGTTTCCAGTGGTCAGATTAGCTGCAGACGGAAGCAATTCGAGATGCATTAAAACTAACAGGCTGTAATTGTCCAGAGGCATTGTCTCACAGTGCAACACTTCTCTTTGGCTCTTCAGAGATATTTCTTGGATTTTTTTCAAACGCTCTTCTGCTTGAAATATATGCTGCATTTCAGATCTTTCCTTTCCATGTCACAAGAGAATGAGCTAAAAGTTCATCAACAGCCTATGGCAACATCTCAGTGGAGAAAGTTGAAGTCATTTCTTAATGCCATTTCTTATTAGCTATCATTATTGTGTAAATGTTGCGAGTACCAGAGAGCAGGAGGTCTGCTGTTAATCACTACAAACCTTGGTTTCTCCCTGCCTAGCAGTTAAACCTTCAGAATCATTTCATTTCTTTAAAATATACAGAAAATTGGCTTCTCCCAGACCCTTGGGTGTTCTAGTGAATAGTACCATGAAGGTAGTTTTCAACCAGCTTTCTTTAGTTAGTTGGTTAGTTAGTTAGATCTTCCATTTAAAGATAAGTTCCATCCCACCCTTCTGCAATCTGGTTATGATTACTGGTTACTGCCACCCGCAGACTGATAAACTTATAACAGCTGCATTGCAGGAAATCACCTCCAATTCAACCCTGATGTTGTATGGATGTCTTTAGTTAGCTTAAATAGGCTTTTAACATTCATTTTTTTGTGTGCAAAACACCTATCATTAATTTTGACTCGAGAGATCAAACAGTTAACAATGTGTTGATCCTAGCTTACTTTCAAGTGATGTATTGTATCATTTCTGAGAGTTATGAGGGGTTGATATTTTCTTTTACTAATGCATCAAAGTCGATAAGTGAATGGGGCAAACCCGCGTCCTGGGAAAGGAAGCTATTAACAGCTCCGCTCGGAAGGTTCTGAGGGCCACATTGCGTCATAGCCCTCGAGTTTATTGAATGTTAACTCTTTTTTTTTTCCTTAACCAAAGGAAATGAGTTTCTATAATCCTCTGCTTTGAGCTGCATCCTCAGTGGGGTAATGAAAAATGACCTACGCCATTTGATAGCACACTACTTTGCACACAATAGATCTTCACAAGAGCAAGCACAATGCGACCCCAGCTTTTGCTTTTTCTTCTTGTTGAAACGCACAATGAATTTATTTATTGCTGATCTAAAAGGCACTAGAAGAGAACAGGCGCAGCAGGGGAATCGCCCGAGTTTAACTTGGCATAGTGAGAAAGCAGTCCCAGAGAAAATGACCAATGTTCAGACCTGGGAGAGCAGAACATTTTTATAAGGAGGATCTTGAAACGGTGAGTTCATGCACACACAGAGAGCAAGGCAAATTGGTTCCAAGAACAAGGCATCTGCTTCCTTGAAAACTTTTTTTTTTTGGCAGAATTTGTATGCGAGTTGGGCATGTTGAGTGATTTATGGGGCCATTAAACATACACTAAATCAATCTCTATTAGGAAAAAAAAGTGCCATGTACTTAAAAAGGCCCTCGAGCTAGATTTCTGAACCCAAGGTCTGATGTTGCAAGGCAAATGGTCATTGGTAATTTGGGAGATGTAACATGAACTCAGTCAGTCAATTCAGATATGATAGTTTTTAATGTTCCATGAATCTAGCAAAATGTGTATCCAATTAGCTACTACTAAAGGACCTTATTTATAAAATAATACTTTTGCGGTCAGGTTGCACTTTTTCCATTCATTTCTGTACACAGTTCAGGTTGCAGATTGTGTGTGTATGATTAATAAAGACAAACATCAGTTCTGTGCTGGCCACTGCTGGCACCATGGTGGGGGGCTGGGCAGCAGGACTGTGAAAAATCAGTTTTGTCCCCATTATCATGGTTTTAGGCTGAGAACTGAGATAGGAGAAGGGTGTCCTGCTGCAACTAGGCAGTGAGAATTAAAGAACGAGGTTGTCCTTTAATGAGGGAACTCTCTAAGGGGAAGATATAAGAGCTGGAAACACTGACTTGTCAAAAACCTCAGCTGTTTACTTAGTGCTGTTTTGGAGCTGAAAAAATTAGTAGGTGGTACAAATGCATCCTTCAGTCCATAGGAAAAACATCCTCCTTTGAAAACATATCCGAGTTATTTAAAGGACATGTGCAAAATGTATGCACCCCAAATAGTTCCTTTTCCAATGTAATTTCATTTTAAGCCCATGCAGTGGGCAGGCATTCACAAATTCAGGCAAAAAGAGGTTTTATGAACTCCTCTATGAATTGCCTGTGCAAACAAGCATAACATTCAAACGGAAGCAAGCCAAAAGCATTTTGTGAATAGAGCATTAAGATATTTTCTTTTGACACGGTTAGGGATGGAAAATCTGTAGCAAAGCCCTACAGCTTGTCAGAGAAAATTCTCATATATATATGTATGTATACACATACACAGAAGCGTACAAGAGCAACACGTAAAGTTCCTGACACACTACAAGATGAGATGGTGGAAACTGAGGAATGCTTTGCAAAGCCAAAAGCACATCTTGCCCAAGTTCAGTTTTTCATTTTCAGCTTTCCTCTAGTATTGTACTCAATTACATTTATTTTCTGATTTCAAACCAAAAATATTCTAAGTGTGAAATGTCTGAGTTTCAAAAATGGAAAAACAACTTAAAAAAAAAAAGGCAGCAAAACACTGTGCTTGGTAAAAACAGAGAAAGAAAAAGAAAAGGAGTGAGATGGTACCAGAAGCTGCCATGGACCTAAGAGTGGACATGTAACTGGTGAGGGTATCTTTGACTTGCACAAGAGCCCTCTCCCTCCACAAGAAACCCTCAAGCCCCACCATAGCCCATGGCCTCCTGGAGTGTTGGGATTATCTGGGGGAAGTATTTGGAGCAAAGAATTCATTTTGTGTGGAACAGAGGCACTGGGAGGTAAGCTTTGGAACCCACACATGGCTATAGGATTCAAGAGCAGAGACATCTGAAGACGCAATTAATATAACAAGCAAGTCTAAAAGAGGTGATTATTTTGGCAACACAATTTAAGTACAAGGGAAAAAGGTCAACATTGGACTTCTCCTTAGTACAAGCATGGAGATAATATATCTTGTCTTCCTGTATTTTGGCAATCAAATGCATGCTCATGAGAATCACTTTTCTAAAAATTACTTTCTGGGAAAAGTAAATCTTCTCCAGTGGGTACTCTAAAGACTGATACGACTGCAACAGCATCAAGATTTGATTAAAAGAAAACACCAGGGAGATGCATTAGTGAATTACAGAGAGGTGCAAGAGGGTGCTCCTAAAACTGTAGTTGACATATTTGCAGCAGCAGATGAAGAGTAGTGGAAACAGAAATGGGGCAAACCACAGGAGAAAACTTGAGGTTGAGAGATGTCTTGAGGAAATCTACAGAAAACACCAAATCTGTAGGCACTTCTCAGAGCTGAATTAAAAACCAGATTCAATTGGATCTTCTCAAAAAAAAAAAAAAATTATTGTCTCAGGATGCCGATCCTCATCTCTCACTGCTTCATCCCGATGCTGATCCGCACCCTTCCTGCTCTCTAGCCAGTCTCACAGGGACCAGAGGGGCCACTGCCGGAGCAGGGACAGCTGCTGTGCGAATGGGGGTGCCAGGACCTGCCTTGCCTTCCGAGCAGTCACACAGCGACAAGGGCAAGGACAGTGCTGCGCACCCTTGGCTCACCACCAGCAGGACCTACTGCATGAGCTAATACTCATTAGGGTGAGCAGAGCCTGCGCACGTTACCCCAGGAGCCTTTGCTATTTAAAGGGAATTGAAAATAATTGAAAAGAAGACACTTGTCTGGAAACTGTTCCTTGTCAGCTTCGCTTCCTACGTGAACGAGGCTCCAGGGAATATGTCACGCACATATGCCTCTGTCTTCCCAGGAGCTCTTAACTCTTCAACCTGCTGGTTAGGATCCACCACACTGAATAGCAGGGATTTTCAAGGGCCGAACAAGAGAGGTGCTGTCAGTCAGGCACCTCAGGGGTGCTCCTGGCTTGCTGGCCAGGAGAGTGCCCCTGCAGACACTGCAGGCAAGGCTGGCATCGCTCACAGCTCACGCATGCTGGTGGATGAAAGCCCAGGGGAGATGTAGTGCCCTTAGCTCAGGGACTTGCAGCCTCTGCCTGATATGAGGGCCAAATCTACAGCCGCAGGGTCTCTTTGCACCCAAGCTTTCCTGCCACTGCAGTTCAGGCTTGAACTATCCCAGGATTTTCACTAAACCACAATTTCTTTCCTCTCCTGCCTGCACAGATGGCGAAATATCCAGAACCTGCCCTGCACATCCTCCTTGGCATTTCTTTCTCTTTTCCATTTGCATTAAAAAAAANTAACCAAAATAAACAGAGAAGCAACTGCCTTCCTCCTCCCTCCTTGAACCCTCCAGGCAGCTTGGAGGTAGAATGCCCTTTCTAATTTCATTGACAGCACTGTTGATATATAGGGTAATTTTATCTTAACAACCTGTAACAAAGGATAAGACAGTAGTCATCTTACATTCCAGACAGTAGGAGATGTTTACTCATTCTCCCTGCAGACTCTCTCATCATTCATCTAGACTTTATTAGGATGCCAGGAAATGGGAAACCTATAATTTAAGAAATGTATCATGCAGGGAAACTTCTTCTGTTTGGTAAATAAAAGGTAGCTGGGGATGTGAGGTTAATTTGCTTTTTAAAAAATGTTCTCACCAGTTTTCCTGTTCCTTCCCAAAATTCTGCCTTGAATTAAACTTTTTACAGGGTGTGATACTGAGGAAAAACATCACTGGACACCTCGAGAAAGACCAGGATATGTCCTCCTGACCCCAGCACTGGGCACAAAGCTCTGCTCTGGGATCCTACGCTTGCCAGATTGCAGGCTGTGCTCGCAGCAGTGGCTGCAGCACACAGCAGCCTTCTGAGCATGAACGTGTGTCTTTTGGCAGGGATGTTTTGTCTTTATCTTCAGAGGTATCACATCATCAGGATAGCAAAATGCTCTGAGCAATCTCCTTTCTTGGGGCTGAGAAGAGGGAAAGGGAGAAGAAAGCATATTTTTTGTGGGAAACATTCTTCTGGGTTTTTGCTTCTTTAGCAAGTTTCACATGAACATTTATTCCTGCTTATGTAGCTTGACATGAATGCCTGGCTTTGATTTGAGGACAAACTGCCCCATAAACTCATGAATGTCTGAATTTAACCTTCACCTTTCCCCCCTAACCTTCACTCTTGCTTTTCCCTTCATAATTGGTGACATTCTCACAGCCAAATTTAATAAAATACGTGCTACTGAGAGTGAACTTGATTATGAGCACAGGCTGAGGCAGGGAGGGATGATGTCAATGCAGAGGAGAAAATTCCTTCTAAAATCAGGTGCTAAGAGTGAATTTCTGCTGTTTAAAAGCACACCTCTCAGTAGTCAGAAAATCATTAGGAAATGGGTAAATCTGGTCCTGGCTCTACCCATCAACCAGAGCCTGGCTCCTCCCTCACACAAGGTAAACACCCAAGTTCGTCAAAAACAAGTGCTTTAAGTGCCACTGCTTATGGATCGCCGTTCCTATCAAACCATCAATCCACGCTGATTGCAGTGTTGTTTCAAGAGACGATCAGCACCTCCCTAGGCACAGCATGCTCATCCTGAAAGGAAGCAGTCACCAATTTTGGATATCCATCAAAGGAACATTTTTGCTTTAAGTTGTGCTTCAGACTCCCAACCCTCCAGTTGTCAGCCAGGAGCATGGCTTTCTCTGGCATACTTCTGACAGCTGCCACTGCAGTTGTGTGGGCTGCATAGACTTCACTTATGCTTAGATTTGGCCATGTGGTTTTGAAGCTTCTCACCCTACGGCAATCTCCCAAAGAGTGTGGTCTTTGTCATCTTCCAAGTAGCCATTAAAATGAGAGTTGAAGGCAAGGTCATATTGTACCACAAACCTTTGAAGAGCTTCTTTGCGTGCTATGTAGAGCAACCCCAAAAGACCACTGATACACCTACTAGGTCAAATTCATGTCTGCTGTGAACTCCACCTAATCCAGTAGAGTCATTGGAGGGCTGAATGTGGTCAGCTCTGTGATTATTAAAGGACAGATAAAGACCTCTCACATTTGGATGCATCTGATCATGTCTGTTAAATTGTTAGGCACAGGAGAAGAGACACCATATTTTTTTCTCTTTGCATTTATACATAAGGTCCACTTGGATATGGACTGCACCACTGGCAGCTTGCTGGAGGCATTAAGGGATGGAGATAATTTCTCCCATATATTTGTCCCCCGAAAAGAAATTTAGTTTTTAAATGCAGTCATCATGGGGTACGAAGAGAAGGAGGAGGTAACCGAGAGGATAAGAGGCATGATTTTAATGTCAGGAAAAAGAAAAAATTGTGAGCTCAGACTAATGCAGTTTCCAAACTCAGATAGATGTCACCATGCTGACACAGCCTCAGACTTCATGAAGTTTTTCCTCTTCCTATTTGTGGTGAGCTCTGGTACCCTATTAAATACATCCAAAGCCTGCAAAAGAATCATTGGAAGCATGTGATCTAGTGGAAGATTTCCTCATAGTAACACTCATTAGATATGGTGAGAAACCACATCTCAAGTTGCCTTCCTGCCTCTGAACACTAAATACATGAATTTTGGGGCAAAAATTCATTGTCTATATGAGCCTTACTTGCATAAGGGGATGGATGAATTCTAGCACAAGAATTCCAGCAGAGAAGCCCAAGGATAAGCACTTTAGGTTAATAATCCCCAGAATACCATTTTTCTCAAGGTCTGTGAATTCAAACTTGGTGGCTTAGACATGTCTCTGTAAATGGTGGTTGATTTATTACCATTAACATCCCCTCCTTAAGTAGTGCTAGTGGTCACTGCATCGTAAAAGAGATAGCTGTTAATCTAAATTAAACATGCTTTTGTACACTTATGCTGACAGTTACACCGAGACACAGGAGACTGCACCAGGGGAAAGCTGCAGTTATACCTCTCTCCTCACAAAGCTACCATGGGGCAGGACCAGAGCAATAAATGCACAGGTTTATTTTATTCCTGCACAATGCAAAATTCCTTGCGCTGAGCCACTGCAGAGCATCAAATGACTTAGGAAAAGGAAAATACTTCCCTATCCTCAGCAGGGTTAAAAGTGGACTATCCTTTATGTTCCTCAGATTAAGCAGGGGGACCTCAGACACCAGCCCAGACCGGAGAACAGGTGGGAGCATCTTCCTCCCACTCCCTCGCAATTAATTTAAATGAAGGTGTGATGAGCAGGCCCTGATGCCACAACAGCAGTATTTATCCCTCTGGCCCTTATCAGGGTGATGCTCTCTCTTGCATTTCCTCTGCTGTTTGGCTGCCCTCCAGCCCACGAGGTTTAACAACAGGAGCATTTTCATCCCCTCATTGCAAACAGCAGCAAAGGAAAATGGACTTCTGGTATCTGACTGGAAAGATCTCTTTAAAAGTACATGATGCCACCTAAACCTGAGACTTGCAGCAGGTTCTTCTGTGAAACCTAACCAGGTTTGGGCCTCAGTGTTGACAAGATATGCCTCACTCAGCATTTGCTAGCTACAAAAATGTCATGGGCCTGAGTATTTCAGGCTTTACTGCCGCAGAAACTCTCCAGTGTCACCTTTCTCCCCTTTTATGGCTCAGCCATAATCTTAAATTCAGCTGAAAACAAAGAGCTGCCTGTAGACAGCTAATCCTGAAGACAGAGCTTTGTGTGAAACTTGGAGGGAAGAAAAGAAAAAGAAAGAAATCACTGAGAGGGATTGGCACGAAACACAAATATTTTTGGCTAATTTTTCCTAGTATTCTTCAGCCCTGGCTAGGGGCTGAATTAAACGGCTCCTCCTTTGCCCTGGCCCACTCCCACACCACGTATTCATCAAAGCAGATAATTCAGCAAACAAAAGAAATTGAAAGCACAAGCCGTGGTGGAAAGTCCTGTGCATTACCCACTGCAGGTGCAGGAGGCAGGCGGCTGCAGTCAGGGCTGGGCGGGAGGCTTTCATGTCACGCACGCAAGGATTATCCACCAGATCAGCGGTGAAATCCAGGTTTGATAATGCTGAAGCAATGCGAGTAATTACACAGCAAAACCAGCCTGTAACCCAAGCCCTACTTGCACTTACAGAGCGGCTGCTGTGCCCGGCAAGGTGCTAGCTTTGGGTCTGCCTGGGTGCGCCGAGCAGTCCCAGCTGTCCCAGGTCTCCCCCGTGCACCGGGGACCTGTGCCGGCCGAGCGGTGTCCTGGAGCTGGGGCGATGCGAGCCCCAGCTGCTCAGCAGTTTGCAGAGTTACCGGCTGTGTTGACCTCGCTTTATACAGGCTCTGATCCAACTGTTTTTCAGAGTGATGCACCCTAAGGTATGGGTCTTTCCAGTAGGGTCAGCTGAATGACTCTGATTATTGGAACATCTTGAAAAACACCGGCTGTTTTCCAGCTGTGCCTTTGCTAAACTGGGAAGTGCTACCCTCAGGTAGCAGCGTATTTCCACAGGTATGGGGAGACAGGAGGTAGAGGGATAATTTCAACCTGAAAAAGTAATTCCTGAACCACTTCTGCATTTCACACAGGAACAAAAGCAATGCACTGGAGATACTTAGATTATCCCTAAACAGAGACCACGCTGCACACATGAAATCAGAGACCTTCATTTCAGCTTGGGAAACACATCAAACAAGGAATATCTCCATAAAAGAGTGCACAGTGTATTCCTTCTGGCTGTACAGCATTGCTGCCCACCTACTCCAGGAAATTAAAATGTGAAAGACCCAGAAAACAAGTCAAAACAGATGGAAGTTAGATAAATACATAAATAACACTTGTATCTCCTATTATACTATACAGTGTGGATACATACACAAGAACGGGTCTTATTTTCCCCTCAGGTTTTAATCAGTTAGCAATTAGCTTATTAGTGATTACCCATATTATGGGTGCTAAGTGGAAAGAGTTGCCCTTGGGCAATCCGTTTTACCTCATAGGGTACATATGAGCTCTATATATGCACATACTGCAGAGAGAGACTTTCCAACAAAGCAGGAATCCCCCATTTGCCAAGCACTCAATAGCCTCAGCCTCCTGGAGCCCAGAGGAACTTATAGACCTGCTCTAGGATGACTCCAGTCCCCTTTTGATGCTTAGAACTCAATTTTCCAATCACTATCCAGGACAGCTCGTGAAACCAAAGAAGAGAGACGATCAAGATTTTATTGGGAGCCTTCCTACTCACTGCAAACTGCAGGACATTGTTTTACAGTCTGTGCCTCTTTGATATATGACACATGCTGCTGTGTGGGTGCTTACCTGCTAAAAGTGTTTTGATTTGTCCTTTTTCTTTCTTGTCTGCATATGGTTTGTGTCTATGTATACTTTGCTAATCTCTTGTGGCATTTTTTTAAGTAGACAAACTGTTTTGGACCATGCTATTTTTGGTATACTGTTCCTTATTGGTACCTTGCAACGAAAAGAATCCAAATTACAACTGAAAAATATACACCCTGCCTTATAGCTATAATAGGCTCTTTCAGAATGGAAGAGCTAAAATATTAATACACAACATAGAGATCTCTACAGTCGCTATACTTGAATAAAGCACTTCCAATTGTCCTAGTGATGACAGTAAACAATGAGTGCATGACAACATTTATCTGAATATATAAAAGCAATATGCAAACCTAAGATTAAACACTGAGGCAAAATCTGCAAATTGTATAATATTAAATCAATAAAATTAAATCAATATTCACAATCAGAGCTGAACATCTCAACACCCGTCAAAGGATAAAGATTGCAGCCCTGTGCTGAAGACGAGGAATTAAGATGCCCTTGCAGGTCCCTGGACACCAACACCTTACCCAGCAGTCAGCTGTCTGTGCTCACTTACATCCCCTGAGAATCTACATCGATCAAAACACTTGGTCAATGTTATATGATAGAGGAAACAGGAACAGATGCTAAACACTGCTTTTGTGATTTGTCCATCACACTGCCTTTCCTCAGTGGGGCTTTTCCTGGAGATGGGCAGCGCTGCCTGCTGCCCCGTGGCTGGGAGAGATGTAGCAGCAGCAGCACGTGTGGCTTGAGAGAAATCATTGCTTTAAGTGTGGCTTTAGCCTGTCTGAAGGGATCACCCTTACCTCCACATGAGAACCAACATGCAGAGTTTTAGGCACCTCATACACATCCCTGTCCAGCAGGACCTGTGAGGACCAGAGGTGATCTCTAGCCCCATGGCACTGCTTTTCAGGGCTCTGAGCAGCTCAGAGCACAGACCATCTCTGGTGGGGACCAGATCACAGCTAATTAAACCTTAATAAAGCCCTGCCCTCAGCTGTGGAGACTGCAGCTGCTGTGGGTTAATGCAGGAGCAGGGAACGAGGCTGCCAAACACCACTGCTGGGGCATGGAGGTGCTGGGGGCAGCTGGGGAGGCACTGCCCAGCCCTGTGCTTTTTTCGGCAGCTTTATTCACCTGAGCAGGCTGGCGCAAAGCCTGGTGCTGCGCAGCAGGGAACAGCTCACGTGGGCCTCTGCTGAGGCTGGCGGCAGGGAGCCCCAGCTGTGGGGTGCCCCCGTGTCCCCACGCGTGCAGTGACAGCCTGGCACAGCCCCGCACCAGGGGTGCAGGGAGGGGACAGCTTACACCAGCACCACTGGGACAGATCGGCTAAGCCCTGGCCTCAGGAAATCCTGATTTCCAGGAATAAAAGTCTCTTTCATCTTATAGGCTGGGCCTTCCCAACAGTTTAAACTGAGAGGACCACATAATCCTGTTTTTCTGTGGGTATGCTGGTAACCTAGGGACAATGTGTAATCCCACTGCAATCACTTCAAAATTCTTGGAGAAGAACCAAGTGATGCCGTTATTTGTTATTACCAACAGAATAACTGGTAAGCAGTGTCCCAGAGGGCTGAATAAGAAGGGGAGGATCAAACTCCCTCACACAGCTCCCACTGGTGTTCCTCCTTACATCATCTTTTATTTCAGAAAGTCAAGCAGGAATAAGTGTTTCCATCTCGTGTTTTGTGATCTAAATATCTCCCCCATGGTGCAAATCTCTAGCTCCTTTGAACTTTTCAGAACTACAGTTGCTTTTTCTGATTGCCAGAGCTAGACCTAGTATTAGAGACAGCATTTCTGGGGCACCAGAACGAACATTTCACTATTTGGGGATGGGGAATCGTTTACCAAATGTCTTGAATTGAGTCAGACAGTTCTTACCTCATGGAGACATTCCTGAAGTGGGGCAATTTCACCCTGTTCACAAAGTGAGGTTGCAAGAGTTTGGGTTATTTGTGTTTGCTGCATCAAAAGCGTAGCTGCAACAGAAGCGCTCCCTGAAGGCACTCCTGTGTGTGTGGCTGGCAGTCCCTGCCGCCTGCCTCTCCCTGTGCCGCCCCACACGCGGTCCCTCGAGCCCGCACTTGTCACTCGTCCCTGAGACCTGCAGGCACCTGCGGAAGGCAGCGGGGAACCAGCCGCTCTGCCGGGGCAAGCAGCGCTCCCCGCCCCTCAAGGCAGAACCCAACGCCCTGGGAAAACCTGGAGCAGAGCAGAGAAGCCGCGGAGC